>JAQGCQ010000247.1:0-17250 GCA_034699945.1 Chamobates pusillus
ACATCGAGTGGTATCAGAAAGACAGGGGGATCCTATTTCAGAGCAGAGCATAGCTATAAATATTTCTGTTCATTTGAAAATTATTTGTTAAAAACACAAATTTCAAGTCCGATATCAATTCCAACAGAAGTTTTTGTTTTTAACAAATAATTGTATAATGAAGAGAAAAATTTAGCAAATTTTGTGTTTGAATTATCAATTTATGTGAAATACCAAGGAATATTTATGTGAAATACCAAGGAAAACAAAATGAATACGGAGTTAAGAATGGGCTCAATTAAGTCTCCTAATTGATCTGGTTTTATATACATGTATCTATGATAAATTATATTAATGAACAAGAATGAACAAGTCTCAAGGAAAATTACATGAGACTTTACTTCAATGAAAAATTATTGTGGATATGAACGATTCAAATGATATTTGATGAATTCATTTCTTATATATAACCAAGTTTATAAAGAATTAAAGAAAATATTTACCTTTCAAGTCTGAGCCACTGTTATCACAAATGTTCAAAATTAAAATTATTTTAATTTGTATACAATTTTTACGAAAACAACGTAAGAGTTATATTAGAAGAATGAATAGTAAGTCAAATGTTATCGCTTTAAATCTGTGTTACAAAAGTGAGAAGGAGGAGGGACTGACTACTGGGAAATCATACCTGCAACCAATAATATTTTAGCCAATGTTAAAGGTGTAACAATATGTTTTTTAAGTTCCACCTGGCAGAATTTTGAATTGGTCACTTTTAGGCAGAATAATTTTTTTTTATAAATATCTATCAACTTAACATGGCACTGTATAAGATAAAACGGTATACGTGATTAATAAAAGAAAATTTTGTCGAAAATTTATTGTTTCTGTAATTAAAATTTGATTTATTAGAATTTGTAAAATTTTATTTTATTACTATAAAATAATTTCAGCTTGGTTAACGTTTCAAAATTTTATCTACATTAGAAAAAGCCCGAAATGAATATTAAGTGCAGTGAAGTGGCTTTCATGAATTGAACACCTACACCATTATATTTTCAAGGGCAGACAATAAGTTACCTTCTGTATTTAAGGCAGGGATCACCACGGTAAAACTTGCAAGGGAGGGGGTTAGGGGGAGTTGAATGGCGGATAAAATGGCGGACAAAATGGCGGCTTCCATAGACGTAATGTTAAAATTCTTCAGTCCAGGGGGGAGGGGGTATACCTGTAATGTTAAAATCGTCAAAAATGCTAGGGAGGGGGTTCCTTTAGACGGAATGTTAGACTTCTTCAGGCTAGGGGGGGTTTACGCTAACCCCCCTGTGGTGTTGCATGATTTAAGGTATCCCTCTAGTTTAAAGTATAGTATATAGCACAAGTCACCTTGGCTATGGCTGTTGAGTTGGTTTAGTGATTTGTGAAGAGACCAAGAGTCAAACCATTTACCTATAAATAATTATGATCGCGAACATTCTTTTTATAGAACTATTTGATTATAAATTCTTTTGCTATATTTGAAACTTGATTATTAAATCACTTAACTACACAGAAATATATTTAATTAAGCATGCCCAATCAATTTTATCCATAAATAATGAATTATATATATTTAATTTTTGATAAATTTCAAAATCTAGATATAATATTATATACTGTGCTAGGACTTCTTTGTTACTTCTTTGGCAACCTATCTAAACAAATACTATTGAATGGTCTAGATGAAAATTATGAGACCATCAAGGAGATTAGTTTAGGATGTTTATAATGGGAATGACGGGTGGAATACTTCACATATTTGCTAACATAAGTTAGATTTATAAAATCTCTATAAAAATGATTCTGATCAAATAATGAATATGTTAATGACCTTACTCCAGGTTGATTATAGTAAGTAAAATGTGTTATATTTTTAATAAACGCCAAACATTTGTATGATTCAAATGAGCTATTTTTGAGGGGAAAACTTAAACGGATGTTCAATCGTTTTATATTTTTAAACTTATCAAGCACAGATAATATTCCATTTAAATCATGATATCTGTTATTTATATGACATTCAATACTCTTAAGATTTGGACAATTGAGGGACAGTTGTGTGAGAGACTCATCAAAAATAGGGTTATCCCATGAAAAGCTTACAAAACCAAGGTGAACCAAATTTTTGAATTTAGCTAGTTCAAATAATATTTCATTGGTTGAATAATTGGTGTTTATATAAACATTGACATACAATTTTTGAATTCCCTTGTTGACTCTAAGGAAAGTTTGCAAAACTTTAATATCTTGATAATTTTCTAGATAAACCACAAGTCTTGACAAATTATTGATAGATAAGAATTGATAATCAGCTAAATTTCCACTGTATATATGTAATTCTTGCAGGTTAATAAAATGTTCTAGAACACTAATATTATGTATTGTATTGAAAAAGTTGAGCACTTTTAATCTTGGTCCATATTTAACAATGAATTCGTTTAGGATTTGTCTCCTGATATTGTTCAATGTCCAATTTAATCTTGATTAATGTGTGATTAATTTCACCATGAATGAATTGTCCATGTATATTTCGTTGACATTTGTGCACTTCCTCAGAATTGATGAGAAGGTGTGTTCGTCCAAATGATATAATGAGTAATAAGTTGAAGAGTCGACACTCAGTTCGTAATGTCTTTGAAATACAGTCCTCTGAAACTGTTTGGACACACATTCGAGTCTTAGTTTGTCTTTTAGTGACAAATACTGGAGAATAACTTCAGACAAATCGTCACAAACTCTATCACTGAATGAATCTCTTCTGTACTCAAATTTATTGTTTGATTTTCTTATTGGTACACAATTTCCCATATTTTTAATTTCTTTATTATTTTCTCGCAGTTTTTTTTAAATTATTTCATATTTCAATTGACCAAGAACACTTTCATTAGTATAAGTTCAGGAGGATATAGATATCCTCGAAAATAATTTTTGTTTTTATGCTTTTTATCACTTAATCAGTCCTCAAACACACATCCGCTCAATTCTCAATCAACAAGGATATTTTTTTATTATATCCTTTAAAATAATTCCTTTTAAATGTACGTTAAATAAGTTAACACAAAAATCACACAATTTTAAGATTTCCAGCTTGTTTTATTTATTATTATTTTCTTCTATTAAAAATAAAGTCTATTTCAAACTTAACAACTATTCTCTATTAAAATCTCAACTAGATCATCCTTAGAATACTATTAAATGCTAGGCAAATATTTTAACAATTTGATCATCTTAAAATAATAAAATTATAAACAATTTATAAACAAGGAAAAAGAGTAACGACAAAACGATGAAAAGAATGTAAAATCAGGCAAAATAGCTGGCCAGGTAGTCGGTAAAACTACCGAGGTAAAAACATAAGTTGCCATCAGGTTAACAGAAAATGAGCCTGATGAAGTTGTTCATGATGAAGATGACTTGGGGCTGAAACTTTGGGCGAATGTGAAAAAGAAATAGCTTCTAAAGTTGGAGAGGTATCTATAAATGCAACCAAGGTCAGTGTTGATCGAGCATTTTACTTTGCTAATGCTGGTATCAATCCTGAACCAAGGTATGCCAAGTAACAATATGAGCAGGATAAATTATCCGCTCCTCATATGATGGCATCTGACTCATAAGTGCTTTGCTTTCATCCAAATAATTATGTACAGCTCATTATCAGCGATTGCCAAAACTTAATAATAGTTGAAATTGGCGCTTGTTGAAATGTGCTTGGTAATAAAAATGTATTGTTATTAAATGACTCCTTAAATAAATTTTTTAGTGATTACTACGATAGGAGAACTAACCCTGATTAACTTATTTACACATTTATGAACGAACAAGATTTTCTGAAACAATTATAATTGTGTTAATAAATTAATCAGGGTTAATCAGGGTCACTATCATATTATTATTATGACATTATAATTATTATAGTATAATAATAATAGTAATTATAGATAATTAATTTATCAATTATATATTAAGTGATATTTAATTGAATATACCAAAAATTTTCAAATAAGCTTGTGTATTTTATCCACCATGTATTTATAATTCAAGATTATACTAGGAGAAAGTAAGTTGAAACAAAATGACAATTGTATTTCTATTTTATTTCATTAATTCAAGAATAAATAATTAATAAATAAATTGAATTATTCAACTCGATTTAGAATTCAACATTCTTGGTTGTTAAGCAGGAGGTGGGGTGACACCGTTCTTTTTCTTGTATGAATCAACATTCGCATTTCCCAACCCATATCCACCATTTCCTTTTCCATATCCATCGCCATATGAATTGAAATGAGGGAAACCTTGTTGAAATTGGTAAGGTCCATTTCCATAACCAATGCTCAAAGGGCTATTAGGCGGGTCATCAAGGCCAATTGAATTCAATCCACTTTCATAACTGAAACCTAAAACCAATCAAATTTATTAAATGATAAACAATATTCATCGAAATAAATCAACTCACCTGGATAATTATTACCAAAGGTATCAAATCCATGAGCACTCGGTCCATGTCCACCAGGGTAGACAATCATTGAGGGCTGGATTTGTGGATATTGAGCCAAATTAAGTGTAAGACCTGTAAGAGGGAGATATTTCATCATTCAAATTAGTATCATGATGAAATTGATGAAACTTACTTGATAAAAAAATGAGTGCAAAAAAAGTCTTCATTTTTCTATCTGTGTTCAAAAAATTTTTACTTAAGAGCCGAGTAATAAGTAGTTAATTCAAGTTGTAATAATATCTGATAAATCATCAGCTTTTATACAAATTTACCAGGAAATAAAATATTGTCAAAACATATGGTCTAGCTACTAATGGGATGACCAAGAAATATAGAAAATATCAAAAAATAATTACTTCAAAAGAACAAAAAAAAGTTTATTATAACCATTATATTAATTTCTTCAATTTATCATTTACATGATTTTCTCGGATTCACCAAAAGGGTCCTCATATTTTTATGAGAGAACTGACTCATTAATTGTCGAAAAACTTGCTCATGGTAAAAAATTTGATTATTTAAGGAAAAATAAAAATTGGAAATTCTTATAAAAAATGGATTGTATATGAAAATAACAAGCAATTTAATTAAAAATATTAATAATATAATGTGAACATTGTTTTTAGGACAAGATTTTCAAATTTTCAAGGACATTTTTTGAGAAGTTGATGAAATTTAAAGCGTTGCGTGAAGTAAATGATTTTTGAAAATTAATCAATAAGTTTTATATTACCTGAAGATGAAACGTATCTGATTATGTTCGACACGTGTAAGAGAAATCCAAGACTAAATAATACATTATCAAAGGGATTTAGCCAAGATGCTAACTAAAATAAAATTTACAGAAATCGTGATTAAGAAATTGACTGAGTAATGTTGAAATGTCTTTAAAATAAAAATATGGGTTATTCTATTCCAAGCACATTCCATTTTGGAATAAATACACATTAATTACCTGATGATCGATCTTTAATCAAATTCAATGAATAGAAAAATTTTGACAAATACAGGTTCATTTTCCCAAAAAAGTTTTTTATATTTAAACCAGGGATCACCACGGTAAAACATGCTAGGGAGGGGGTTAGTAAGGGGTAAAATGACGAACAAAATGGCGGCTTCCATAGACGTAATGTTAAAATTCTTCAGTCCAGGGGGGGAGGGGGTATACCTGTAATGTTAAAATCGTCAAAAATACTAGGGAGGGGGGTTCCCATAGACGTAATGTTAGACTTCTTCAGGTTAGGTGGGGTTTACGCTAGACCCTCCAGTGGTGTTGCCTGATTTAAACCATACATCACCCCTGGGGAGGTTTGTCAGAATACTTTACTTATATATTCTGCGAAATATAAACATTACAGGCATAAACTTGAAGTATACCCACTCAGGTCAATTTAGGAAATTCAAATGCTTATAAATTTATTGAAGTTTTTTATTTAAGTCAATTTAAAGTTGTTTTATAATGTTTTAACCTAATTACTCGGTTCCAAATATGTGAAATTATACAATGTTGTCTGTTGGGGATAATATTTAACAATTCAAAATTATTTTGAATAAATTTTCAAGCCTTGGTGATTTAAAATAAAATCAGTTTATTTTTACATTGTTGTTACTTGTTTGGTATGATATTCGAACAGGCTGACTTTCAAACTGAAACGAGCCCTCAAATTCTTGGTCATTATCAATTTGGTTGCTCTGAGTAGCATGGTTAGAATGACTAATGATAAAAACGTTATTTATATTATTATTGACATAATTATTGTTAATAAAAATTCTACATCGTTGTGTTATTTTTGTAAATGCTGTTTGACAGGTATCAATGAACAATTTTATTGAGAAACCGAACCATAGACTTAATATACTTGATAGATAGCAAAGGAATTCTTCAAAACTAATCTTAAAGTTGATTTCATATTTTGTAATCGGAAATTCTGGATATTCAATATAAAAAGAAAATAAATTTTCTTCGTTAGTGTATAATTCTTCTTGTTCAAAGGGCTTATATGTTAAGAAATATTGTTTTAAACAATCCTTCTTATAACATAACTGAGAACATCGGTCTCTTATTTCATAAAAACCATTCCCAACATATGAATTAATTTTGTCTCCGAATTTAAATCTATTACTCGAGTTATTTGTTAAAATATCTGAGGGATATTCACCTGTTTTTTCAATTACTTCATTGATATAACATTTGTAAATACATTCACTTTTAGTCTGTCTCTCAAAACATAGATTAGGATAAATATTAAATTTTTGAACAACATGATTGTATTTCAGAGTAAGTTGGTGTTTAATATTCAGATCAATTGTATATCCACCAGCGCCATATATTCTGAAAATAGTTTCATTTCTAGGATGAATATAAACCTTGATATAATTATGAGTATCATTTGATTTAATGAAATTCATAATTGGTGAATAATGTGTTCTATTATCACATTCATAATTTTCATCAGGTTCGTCATTCAGTTGTGCGAATATGGTAAAGCAATAATTATTATCATCAATGTGATGGATGTATTCAGAAATATTTTTACAATCAAAGGCTGTTGAATTTGATTGAATTCTCTTATAAACCGTACAATTTTGTAGAATTTTTGATGATCTGTCCATTACTCCAAATTGTTCTTCGATTGTCATATTATCAAGAGAATCATAGGCATCATCTGTGTTATTGAACTTTTGAATAAAATCGTCTTTCATTTGTTTCCATTTTCCGTAACAAATTGTGAATGCCGTGAGGTATGGCTTGTCTTCAACTATAACATTAGTTGTGATTTCATATGAAAAGTAAATAACACAAATATTATACACATGGCAAAAAAAACCAATTGGACATAGAATACGAATAAAATACCAAAATAAAACACCTTTGGTAATAGGAATCATCGTAGATGATGTTAGATTTCTTGGTTGAAAATTATTTTCAATATTTGAAAATACAAGACAAGTATAAGACAAAGGTTTTTCTTTGTACATGTATAGATTTAAAAGAATGGAATTATATATATGTGAAACAAAATTGAATAAATTTTATTTCTAGATGAAAGTTGAATAATGTTGAGTAATAATGATGATATTTCTAGAAGATTTAATGGTGAATATTGGAATTTTGTGTTGAATATTATGGAAATCAGCTTCTTGATTAATACTATATTCAAATACAAATAGTTTATATTATAATCATTCAACGTTTTAAATACAATTTTGCGTTTTTGTCTTTCTGTATGAAGCCTCATATCTCAGGGTAGAGATGTGTGTGCGGGTGTAGGTGTGGGTAGAGGTGTGGGTAAGTGTAAGCAGGTGTGGAGGAGGTGAGGGTGAGAGATTGCGAGCGAGAGAGAGAGAGAGAGAGAGAGAGAGAGAGAGAGAGAGAGAGAGAGGGAGAGGGAGAGGGAGAGAGAGCGAGAGGGAGAGAGAGCGAGAGGGAGAGAGAGACGGGCTATCTAGTGATATATAATATCTGAATGGAAAAAGGTTTGACAAGAATCATTTAATAAGTTTTTTCACTCAACGTTTCAAGAATATTTTATTAAGTAAAATATGTAGAATCAAGTATTATTAATAACAAGGATTTTATTCAAATTAACCATATATATCAATTTCAAATTCAACATAAGTAAAATCTAAATATTACAACAATAATCATCAAACAGGTTGAATATTATTGTATTTCAATTTTATTAAAATGTTCTAGATCATCGCTGTATGGATTGGCCAACGATGGCCAAATTTTAATAGCATTATTCATGTGCGAATATTGCAAGTGGCAATTACTTTCATATAAAATATCTGAAATTGACAATAAATTACACTAGGTATTATAATAAATATTCGGCCATCGAAACAGCTTTGTTCTAGATCTTTGATGTTCTTAATATCGAGAATTTTCAACCTTGGTCAATATTTGGGATTTAAGCCTGAATTCTATCAAAATCACATTTAATCTATATCAAATTCGAACAATTCTCGGTAATTAATTTGATCTAGTCACTAAAAGATAATTTTGTTTGGATGTTCATGAAATAATTGTCCAGATTCACCTTTTTAATGGCAATTTGTGCTTTGCAAAATTGCCATATATAGAAAGACCATTCTCTTACGCCCCCCCACCTGGCAGCTATTTTTTGATAAGAATGGGATTTATTTTTAGATTTGTTTTTTGAAATTTTCTGAAATTTTTTAGATATTGTTGGAAATTTTTGAAATAAAACTTAAATAAAATTTTCATTATCATGGAAATGCTTATTTCCAGCTTGTTTGATGTTTGGACACTTTCTAAGAATTGATGTAAGGGCGTGGAGAATAGATCAGATGCTAAAGAATCGACACTCACAACTGTTCATTTTCTCAATATGTTGGAGATTGACATAAATTATTAAAGATCATGAGGAATCTTGGTGATCTGCATTGAAAAGAGCCCCAATTTTCTGCTGATGGGCGCAAAATTACATTCAATGTTGAACTGAAAAATGAGCTATTTCAATTGATAAAATGGAAATAATAAGCCAGTTTGATTTTGCTTATTGTTCTTCATAATTAGATTAATGTTTATTATACTTTTAAGTATAAAAATTATTAATAATATTCTGTGATGTTAATAAATCGTTTCAATTTTCATTTTTAATTATATTTAAACATCAAGAATTCCTTTTTTCAATTTATCATCCTTTTAATGACATTTTGTCCGCTGTAATACTTAGCATAGCTTGCCATATTGAATTAGGCCTATTACTTATAATGGGCCTCCCATAGGCTTCAATGGGAGGCCCATTAAAGTATATAAGCACGTATAGGAAAATGGCCACGCCCACCAACGAGAAGCTTTCTAAACGATATTTATATTTTGCTCAACTATAGTTTGGACACACATTCGAGTCTTAGTTTGTCTTTTAGTGACAAATACTGGAGAATAACTTCAGAAAAATCGTAACAAACTCTATGAGTGTATGAATCACTTCTGTACTCAAATTTATTGTTTGATTTTATTATTGGTACACAATTTCCCATATTTTAAATTTCATTTTATTATTTTCAAACAAATATTTTCAAAAATAATTTTATATCACATTTGATCAAGAAAGATTTCATTATACAGAAGGATATAGATATCCTCAAAAACAGCTTGTTTTAAAACTTTTTATTTCATTATCATTTCTAACACACATCCTTGTTAATCAGTCTTCAACCAACATGGATATTTTTTATTACATCCTTTGAATCAATTCCTTTTAAATAATGTTAAATAAGTTATCATAAAAGTGATTTATAAAAATTCTTTTAAACAATTTATTCTTCAGAGATTCTTTATAAAATAAAACAAGGGCAATTGAATCATATCCGTTAGCTTTTCGGACACTATTCAAGTTTACAATTTGCAAATTAACCAAGATATAAGTTTAGGATGTTTATAATGGGAATAACGGGTGGAATACTTAACAACTTTACTTACATCAGTTAATTTAATATAATCTTTGAAATAATGACACAATGAATATTTGCTCATGATATGATATGTAAATGCCCTATCTCTATTTTGATAATAATATGTAAAATGTGTTATATTTTTAATAAAAGCCAAACATTTGAATGATTCAAATGAGCCATCTTTGAGCGGAAATGTTAAACGGATACACAACCGTTGAAGAGATTTAAACTTGGTTAAAACTGATATTATCCCGGTTAAATCATCTGATTTATTGAATATATGACAGACAATACTCTTAAGATTAGGACAATTGAGGGACAGTTGTGTGAGAGACTCATCAAAAATAGAGTAATCCCATGAAAAGTATACAAAATCAAGATGAACCAAGTTTTTGAATTGAGCTAGTTCCAATAATATTTCATTGGATTCTTCATTATTGGTCCAAATATTCACACTAATATGCAAATGTTGGATGCTCTTGTTCGTTTTGAGGAAAGTTTTTAAGATTTCAATATCTTGGTGTTCATCGACACTAACAACAAGTTTTGATAATTTCTTTAAACATAATAATTGATAATCACTTAAATGTTTGATCTTTATATGTAATTCTTGCAGGTTTATAAAATGTTCTAATATTTTTAGATCCTCGTTAAGGTACAGTTTGAGCATTTTTAACCTTGGTCCATATTCTACAATGAATTCATTCAGAATTTTTGGCTTTACATTGTCCAGGTCAAATTTAATAGCTTTCAAATTGTGACAATTCTGGGTAATCAATTTGAGCAATAAAGAATGATCCAGGTTGATTTCTTTCATAGTCTTGTGATTCCTCAAGTACAAATGTCTGTTAATCAGTGAATAATGGTCCATGTTTATTTCTATAATGTTTGTGCACTTCTTAAATATTGATTGGAGTTTGGGTTCATTTGAACCAAAGAATAGATCATAGTTGGAAGAGTCGACACTCAGTTCATAATGTCTCTGAAATACAGTCCTCTGAAACTGTTTGGACACACATTCGAGTCTTAGTTTGTCTTTTAGTGACAAATACTGGAGAATAACTTCAGACAAATCGTCACAAATTCTATCACTGAATGAATCTCTTCTGTACTCAAAATTATTATTAGATTTTCTTATTTGCAAACAATTTCCCATATTTTCAAATATCAATATTAAACGTCACATAGAAATTAATACAGAATTAACACAATTTACAAATGAATTATAATTACATTATTTTTTGACAATAAGTTTATTCAAATTATCGATGTTAGAATCATTTTGTTTTTGAACAAGAACATTTAACTTTAATAATTAAAATAGATTTTGTCTACAAAGATGTAGTTATTCTTAACATTCAATTATAATTTTCATATTTTTATTGACGACATTATCGACAGGAAAATCAATTTGCATTAAAAGTATTACACAAATAGTCAGCACTACTCACACACATCCTCTTCGGTTCTCAATCTATAGGAATCCCTTTTAGGTAGAGGTAAAATAAATTGATTTAATAATTACAATCTTGGTTATGATACTCTATTATTCTATTTGTCATTTTATATATAGCCATTTCAAATTAATTATTAGTATTATCTTATCAGTCGATTAAAACCCATGCACAATTGGCCCTTAACCTTTAAGTTGATAGATAATTGTTTTTAAGATATTCATTTGAATTAAGAAATAATTTTTCTCAAACTAACAAAGATATATAATAATTATTTACTCTAAAACGTTGCATGATCAATAAGTGAAATGATTCACCATATAAGTATTAAATTTCAGATAAAAATAATGAAAATATAGACCATGCTAATCAATCTTAAAAGGGAAGTACCTAGGTGGTAAGTAAAGAAATCAAATAATTTTGGTAGCGTTTTGTTCATTAAAAAACACAGAATCCAACCATGTTAAATTAAAATGCGTATGGCCACTTTTACTATCAATTGCATTGATATCGGGATTGAAGTGTATTTTTAAAGATTGAATTTGTTTTATGAGTATTATTCTTAATTTGAGTTCAAATGATTAACAATATTACATTCAATCTTTAAAAATACACTTAAATCCCGATATCAATGCTGTCCTGAATTGATAGTAAAAGTGGCCATACGCACTTTTATTTAACATGGTTGGATTCTATGTTTTTTAATGAACAAAACGCTACCAAAATTATTTGATTTCTTTACTTACCACCTAAGTACTTCCCTTTTTAGTATAGATTATCTCCATATAGATTATAATCAGAATTAGCTAAATCATGCTCACTACTACCCATCAAATGATTGTTCTTGCTCATAATTAATAGAGGGATGAGCTTTTGATGTCTATAATGTGAATGACGAGTTGAAAACTTAACATTTTTGCTTACATTATATTCAACAAGGTTATTTGGATTTAATCCACATGTTCTAATATAGGGTCGATAATAATAAGAAAAATGAGTTATATTTCTAATAAATGCCAGACATTCGAGTGATTTCAACTCACCTCTGGGTACGTTCCCGCAAAGGGTTATTCCTTCAATGTTCAATCGTCTTATATTTTTAAACTTATCAAGTACAGATAATAATCCATTGAAATCCATATTCCTATTATAACTAATTTTTAAACTATCATTTATTTTACAACCAATACTCTTAAGATTAGGACAATTGAGAGACAGTTGTGTGAGAGGCTCATCGAAATCGGGGTCATCCCAATTAAACCTTGGAAAACTGAGATGAACTAGGTTTTTGAATTTACCTAGTTCAAAAAAAATTTTTTTGATTCCATTATTATTTTTTGTTTGGAATAAAAAATCGAAAGAACTTATCATTCTTATGTGCAAACTTTGAATGTTCTTGTTAAGATTGACGAATGTTTGTAAAGTTTTAATGTCCTCCTCATAGAGAGTGACCACAAGTTTTGATAATTTGATGAAACAAAAAAATTGATCGTCTTTTAAAATTGAGCTTGATAGATGTAATTCTTTCAGGTTTATGAAATGTTGTAATATTCTTAAATCTCCGACATTTCCAGGTTCAAGTATTTTTAACCTTTGTCTATATTTAAAAATGAACTTACTTAGGATTTTCGGCTCAATGTTATCAAAGTTACATTTGAGTTTTATCAAACTAGGACAGTTATTTGTTATTGATTTGAACAAGTCATTATAATACAGTTTATGATTTGAATAATTAGAAATATCGATTTCTCTGATATTTGTGCACTTCTTCAAAATTGATGTGAGGGTGTGTTCGTTCAAATCACAGAATAGATTACAGTTTGAAGAGTCGACACTCAGTTCGTAATGTCTTTGAAATACAGTCCTCTGAAACTGTTTGGACACACATTCGAGTCTTAGTTTGTCTTTTAGTGACAAATACTGGAGAATAACTTCAGACAAATCGTCACAAACTCTATCACTGAATGAATCTCTTCTGAATTCAAAATAATTGTTTGATTTTCTCATTTGTAAAAATTTTTCCATAATTTCAATATTATTTACTCATTAAACACAAATCAAATATTAAAAATCACATAAATAAAAATGATCTAAATTCATTAAAACAAAATCACCCTATTACTATTATTTGCTGAAAACACTAATATTTTGAAATTAGTTTTGCCAAGAACAAGTTACCTACAAGAGGTGTTGTCTATAAAGAGATATTCAGTTTTTATACTTTTGATGACTTCATTTAAATGATAACTCGATTGTGATATGATTTACACAATCAGTTAATCCCAATACACCTGAGCTCAGCACCAAGACCATTCAAAAGAGATGATAAAAATATGATAGCCTGTTGAAATGTCACTGATAATAAAAACGTATAAAAATCAAAAGTTCCTTAATCATTTTATAAATGATTATCACTATTTGAGAAATAACCCTGATTATTTTATTGATAAATGTTTATGAATTCCATTCTCATTCATTGTGTAGTCTCAGTTTCCATCAAAATCTAAATTAGCTAAATCTAGCTCACTATTACCTATTAATTGAATGTTCTTGCTCATAATTATAAGAGGGATAAGCTTAGGATGTCTATGATGCGAATGTCGAGTGGAAAACTTAACATCCTTGCTAATGTTACATTTAACATGTTTATATACGTTTATATAAGATCTGTAATAATAATAAAGATGTGTTATATTTCTGATAAATGCCAGACATTCGAGTGATTTCAACTCATCTCTGGTAAGGACTGACCAAAATCCAAAGTCCAAGCGTCTTATATTTTTGAACTTATCAAGTACAGATAATAAACCATTGAAATCATGATTCCTATTATTGGTGAAATTTTTAAATGATTGATAAATTCACTGTAAATAATATAATTTAACAATTTTATTATTATTTGTACAGTCTTAAACTTATTTCCGTGTTTCAACTCGAATAGATAATCCCTTTATCAAAGTTGATAAAGAGATTTGTTTTTAATAAATATATTGAATGACTAAATATGAAAACCTGATAAATGGATTATACAGTTTGGAAAGTTAATTATTTCATAGCAAAATTTTCATAGCATTAGTTCAATGGGAGAACGATTACAGAGGAATTTCGATAAAAGTATGCAAAAAAGATTAAGATTAAGAATTAAGAGATAGTGCTTGGATTAATAGAACTTTCAGTTAAAGCAAGTTTGCACCAGTTTAAGATTTTCATTCCCGTGCCCCGTAGACTCAATTCTATTCCCGCCCGTTTACAAATCTGCTCCTAATACTCTGGAAGAATTAAAGTCGGCGATTCGGGTGGCTTTTAAATCAGTTACTCCCCAAATGCTGGTCAATGTTCGGAGAAATTGGATTAAAAGACTTCACCACATAATTGAAGCAGAGGGCAAACATATTGAACCTGTCCCTAAATAAATAGTAATAAACTTCTGCTTTAATTTGGACCTCATTGTATCTATTCCTATGAAATAATTAACTTTCCAAACTGTATATTCAAATAGAAACATAGAATTAAGTTTTAGACTGTACAGTCGGACGCAAATTGTGTTTTTCAAGTTTACTTAATATTCCCTTTAACATTATTTTGAAATTTAGTCAATGAATTTATTTATTAAAGACTTATTAATTGATCAAGATTGATATACGGATTATTGAGTAAAGAGATGGGTCATCATGCTCTTTCGGTCAAGTGAGGGGTCTATGGGGGGGTAAAATGGCCGAAAAATGGCGGACAAGACGTCAGCCTCCATAGAGGTAATGTTAAAAAAATTTTCAAGCCAGAGGGAGGGTATACCTGTAATGTTAAAATTTTTCAAAATCCTAAGGGGGTATTTGGAAAATTTCAATTCTAGGGGGTATCGGGGCTGGACCCCCCAGTGATGACCTATGAAAAAAGATGAAAACCTAATTTAGAGTTTTACTATTACCTGATTATTGTATTATATATTCGACATTCAATACTCTTAAGGTTAGGACAATTGACGGCCAATTGTGTGAGAGGCTCGTTGAACTCAGGGTCATCCCAATTAAACCTTGCAAAACTGAGATGAACTAGGTTTTTGAATTTACCTAGTTCAAATAGAGTTTCTTTGTGGACATCATTAATACCCGCTAGGTGAATCGAAAATCTCACTTCTACATGCAAACTTTGAATGTTCTTGTTTATATTGACAAATGTTTGTAAAGCTTTAATGTCTTCCTCATAGAGACTGACCACAAGTTTTGTTAATTTAATGAAACAAAAAAATTGATAGTCGTTTAAAATTGAGCTTGATACATGTAATTCTTGGAGGTTTATGAAATGTTCTAATATTCTAGAATCTCTGTCATTTTCAAGTTTAAGCATTTTTAATCTTTGTCCATATTTTACAATGAATTGATTTAGGACTTTGGGTTCAATATCATCAAAGTTACATTGGAGTTTTATTAAACTAGGACATTTATTCGTTATTAATTTGATCAAGTCATTATTAGACAGTTTATGATTTGAATGATTGGAAATTTGAATTTCTTTGATATTATGGCACTTCTTCAGAATGGATGTGAGGGTGTGTTCGTCCAAATCAAAGAATTGATTACAGTCTGAAAAGTGGACACTCAGTTCGTAATGTCTTTGAAATACAGTCCTCTGAAACTGTTTGGACACACATTCGAGTCTTAGTTTGTCTTTTAGTGACAAATACTGGAGAATAACTTCAGACAAATCGTCACAAACTCTATCACTGAATGAATCTCTTCTGTAGTTAACTCTAAAACCCAAACAATTTCCCATAATTTTAATAATTAATATTTAATATCAAACAATTAAAAATAATAACAGAATTAACACAAATTTCAAATTCATTATTTTTTTTTATGTTTTTACAATACATTTATTCAAATTATTAGATTTGATTATCAATTAGTGTTTGACCAAGTACAATTAACTTAAATAATTAGAGTGTATGTTGTCTACAAAATATATAGATATTCTCGTAATTCAAATATTTTTTTACTTTTATTGACGACATTATCGACATGAAAATCAATTTGCGTTAAAAGTATTACACAATTAGTTAGCACTACTCACACACACACACACACACACACACACACACACACACACACACACACACACACATCCGCTCAGTCTTTAATTAAAAGGAATTCCTTTTAAGTAAACCAAAAATAAATCAATATTAAAATTATAACAATTTTTTGTCATAATTATTTTAAAAAATATCATGAACATTAATTTTGAAAATATTCTTCACAATAGAAAAATCAATACTTTCACAAATCTTAATATTATTTTATTAAGGTCAACTTTTTAATTAGGATTAATTTTACAGTTTTTTCGAGCCTAGAGAGAATTTCCACTATACCACCTTGGTCATGTCTTAAATTTAAAGATAGGATTCAGTTATTTCGGAACCCTTTCAATTGAAAGTGTTATAACATTCAAACAGCGCTGATATATCATATCCCTCTCCCAGAGCCGAACTGATGGTAAGAAACGAAAAAAGGGAACCACTATTTGACAGTTTTCCTCATAATGTAAATAAAGTGAGTACTCAAACATGTTTTGGTCAGTCATTAGTAAATGAGTTAAAATATTGTCAATTAATTCATGAGATAAGTCTCCAAAAATTCTAATATTTTTCACTTCATTTAATGAAACGTTTTCTATGAAATAATTTTTATCTATTTTTGAGATAAAAGTTTTATAAACAAAATTATTCGCTTATTTTGTATTAATGACAAAACATTTAAGAAAATGTCTCATTCTTTTGAAATATCTGTTAAAATAAATGACCAAAAGTTTGATATTTGTATTGAAGAGAATAAAAGTGTCGTCGAATTCACTGATATTTAC
>JAQGCQ010000248.1:0-17249 GCA_034699945.1 Chamobates pusillus
AATTGTCAAAAATATGACAATTCGTTTGTTTTTCTTTGAATTGATTTCACGGTTTAAATGAGATATTTTGAAATATTTCGTTAGGAAATCAAATTCATTGAATATTTTGACCAAATCCATATTTTTTTAAACTGTGCTAGCACCCAAGAAGTGAAACACAAATTGAATTATTTTTTTAATTTAACTTTTTCATTTGTATATTTGTATTAAATTATATTATCTATTCAGTTTTTATTTTGAAATATTTCATTAAATATACTTGACTCAATTTGAAAAAATTGCATTATTTATAATTTATTTACAAAAATTTATTATTTGATAGATTTATTTAAATAAGTTTAAAATAATTGAAGAAAATAATATGTTTCTGATGTGAATCATGTTTTTTTTCTGAAACAAAAATTTATTTATTCTAGACACAATTAAAATAATGAGAATTCAAAACTCACCCATCTATTTATTATTTAAACAAATAAACTGAATTAAGTCAATAAAACAAGAATCAAAATATTAGAGGAATATTTTTTAATGGATTTAAAAATGAAATATAAGATGAGTGTAATTCAAGTTCAATATACAGATCGATTTAAATTATCTTGTTTTATATTTAACTAAAATTGAAAAGTACCACATCGTTAAGGTAATGATCTGGAAAAAATTTAAATTAATTGCAGAATAAATCAAGATAAAATAAGAAATAAAATCAACAAAACCTACATTTAGAATATTCTCGATATTTATCGGTTTTTCTAATATTTTGAGTCCAATCGTAGACATTGTTATCCGATTGAAGTATAGCTTAATCTTAATATTAAAATAAAAATTAATCAATTGACTATTTTATCAAGAGAAAGATACCTGAAAATTGAGATGTTTATCCTTGTTCAGTATTGCAAAGGCATGGATGACATGAAGTGCTTTCTTTGCTTCGACATCGATTTTATTCAACAATAATGATAGATATAATGCAAATATAATGAAAATAGATATTAAAATCATGACAAGTAAATTGATTAAGGAATTTGAGTTATCAAAAATATAAGTGTAGTGACAATAGCATATCATTGGTAAGAAAAAAACAAGATAAATTACATAAATTTGTTTTAAATATTTGTTTGCGATTTTCAAAGAATCGCAACATTTATAATATTTGTTGAAATATTTTTTCAAATCATTTGATTTAATATCAAGCGATGATTCAAAACATGCAATGATTTCAGTATTGATTTCATTGAATATAAGAATATATTTCTGACAAATAAATATCGAAATAAAAATATTGCGAAATATTATTTCAAAACCAAACAAACCGTTGAGTAATATCTCTAGGAATCCATAAATATAAATTAAACTTGGTATAAAATTCATCGAATAAACTATGATGAAAATTATTGTTAGTTGTATATTCGAATAAAATGTGACCAGCTTAAATAATTTAATTAGCTTGGTTGATTCGATTTTCAATCTTCGATCCATTGATTGAGTTTTGATTTGTTTATAGATTTCATTGATTTTCAAAATCCACTGATTGTCAAACAATTGATATTGAATCAAATAAACAAGTAAAATGAACCAGAACGTTGTAATTGCAATATCAATCACAAATCTTGAAATTCTACCAGATAGCAAATAGCCAAAATCACCAAGGCCTATAAGTTGATTGTGTTGGTTGTCATCGATTATTATTAAAGTTATTGAATGTTTGATTAAAACAAAACATAAATAAATTGTCGAAAATATGACAATTGTTTTGTTTTTCATTGAATTCAAGTCTCGATTAAAGTGTGATATTTTGAAATATTTTGTTAAAAAATCAAATTCTTTGAAGACTTCGATCAAATCCATGTCTATTGGATACCATTCAGTAATATTACTCCGAATTATATAAGATTTTATACGAAAATATTATTTTTAAATAAATTTTCAATTATTTGGAATTTATATAAAGTTAAAAATAATTGAATTAAATATAAATTTCTTAATGCGATTCACGAGAATATGATTAAATTGTTTATATTTTATTTTATTTTATTTAATGGAAAAATGTAAATAAGTTCAAAACAATCGAAGTAAATAATATGTTTTTGATGTGAATCATTGTAAACATGTTTATTTTCTGAAAATAAAATCAATTTATTCTAGACACAATAATCTCATTGAAAATTCTAAACTCAATCATCAAACCAATAAATTGGTCTAAAAACTAAGTAAATAAAACAAAAATATGATTATTTGAGGATTTTCTTAAAGAATATTTAAAAATGAAATAAAAGATGAATGTATTTCAGATAAAATATAAAGGTAGTTTGAATTATCTTGTTTTATATTTAACTAATATTGAAAAGTACCACATTGTTAACGTAATGATCTAGTAAATTCAATTTTGAAGAAAATTAAAATTGAGCTCAAAATATTGTTTAATATCACTTACATTAAGAATATTCTCGATATTTATCGGTTTGTCTAATATTTTGAGTCCAATCGTAGACATTGTTATCCGATTGAAGTAAAGATTAATCTTAATATTAAAATGAAATTGAATGATTAATCAAGGATTAATGGAAAGTATGGATACCTGGAAAGTAGTTTGTTTATCCTTGTTAAATAATGCAAAGCCATGGATAGCATGAAGTGCTTTCTTAGACTCGAAGTCAATCATATTTATCATTAATGATAGATATAAAGCCATTATAACGAAAACAGTTGCGATACTTATAGTCAATAAATTGAGATAGATAATTCCATCACCAAATATTGAAAAATAGATACAATAACAACTGATCGGTGAGAAACCACCAAGGAGAATTATATAGATTTGCTTCAAATATTTGTTTGTAATTCGCAACGAATCACAACATTTGTAATATTTGTTAAAATATGACTTCAAATCATTTGAATTCATTTTCATTGAATCAAAGCATTCAATGATTTCAGTATTGATTTCATTGAAAACAATAATATATTTCTGACAAATTAATATCGAAATAAATATATTGCGAAAAATTAATTCATATCCAAAGAGTCCGGTAAACACCGCTTCAAAGTAAACATAAATATAATTTATACTTGGTATAAATTTGATATAATATAATGTAGTTACAAGTATAATGAGTGACACATTAGTTGAATAAATAACAAGCTTGAACAAATGGATGATCTTGGTTGACTTGTTTTTAATTCTCCGATCCATTGATTGAGTTTTAATTCGTTTATAGATTTCAATGATTCTCAAAATCCACTGATTGTCAAACATTTGGTATTGAATCAAATAAGCAAGTATAATTGTCCAGAATGTAATTGTACACACATCTATAATGAATCTTGTACTTTTTCCATTTAGCAAATAGCCAAAATCACCAAGCTCTAAAAGTTGTTTTTCTTGGTTTTCATCGATTAATATTAGAGTTATTAAACTCCTAAATACAACAAAACAGAAATAAATTGTCAAAAATATGTTAAATGTTTTGTTTTTAATTGAATTCAAGTCTCGATTAAAGTGTGATATTTTGAAATATTTTGTTATAAAATCAAATTCTTTGAAAATGTTCATCAAATCCATATTTTTTCGAAAAGAAATTCAAATATTCTTAACTTTTTGATTGTTTAAATAAAAGTGAAAACAATTGAATTTTTTTAGTAAGTAATACACAATTATTTATAATGATATATATATTTTTTCATGAATTTTATTAATAATTTTATCAAATTATTTTTCCTCGATTACACAGTCTATTTGAATTATATTAAGCAGGGATAACTTCGTGTTTCGATTACAGGGAGGGGGTCAGGGGGGTGGTAAAATTGCGGACAAAATGGCGGCCGCCATAGACGTAATGTTAAAATTTTTTAAAAACTGAGGAAGGGGGTATACCTGTAATGTTAAAATTTTCAAAAACTCAGGGGGGTTTTGGCAAACTTTCGAAGTTAGGGGGGTTTTATAGCTGACCCTCCCCCTGAAGTTATCCCTGATATTAAGGTTCACAAAGTTTTAATATTTTTTTGAGTGAAATAATAAAAGTGATTATCATTTTGAATATTACTTTTATATTAATTCAATTTGCTTTATATTTGACTTATATTGAAATGTGCCACATCGTTAGCATAATGATCTAGTAAATTCAAATATGAAGAGGTCCTTCACCAAGGTCTTCCAAATCAGGTGGTATTTAGAGACCTTTAAGATCATTGATTATTAAATAAAAAATTCTCCCTCCCCTGGCAAAGCCCCCAGAGAACTGTTCTTTGCCCCTCCCCTTCCCTTTCCCTCCAGAGCTTTTAGAGCTGGTTATAAGACCAAGAGCATATTTGAAAGGGTATTCTTTTTCTAATATAAATTCATAAAATTAATAATTTTTAGTGAATTTTCATGTAATTCAGAAATAAAAATATGTGTCAAACAAATGTCAATCAGAGTTGAGTCGAAAAACATTTGTTATTATTTCAAAAAAAAATCAAATATTTTATTTGTAAAAAGTTCTAAATTCCGTTGATTTTATTACGAAACCTCTTCCACGAGGTTTGAGTACGAACAAGTTGAGTGATTGATCATGGTCATACAAATATTAACCAATCGGATGATGACACATATTATTACAATTGAATTAGTTTTGCATAAATAGAGCTTAACTTAGAATAACTCATTCAATAGATTAGTTTTTCACGAAATTAATTGACAACAAAATGAATTCAGTGCTGATTATCGCTCTTTTGGTTGTGTTGGACATTGGTTTGACTGCTGTCGAAAGTGTCCAGGTCTCCAATTCTGAGAAAGGTAAGTTTTCAATAATATTATATTTTCTAAGTTTACCACCTTGTTAATTAGATGCCGACCAATTGGACCGCAGAGGAAAGTACTCGAATTCGGGACAAGGTAAGTTTAAACTTTTCAATATCAATAATTTGTTGGCTAAATTAACCACCTTGGTAATGAGATGCAGAACAAATTGAACGCAAAGCACAGAAGTCGCTCAGACGTAGAAATAATATCCAAATGGAGAAAAAATTGGCGTAATATGATTAATTATCTTGATAATTAATTTAACTATTGATTTAATTGTTCTCTCTCTCTCTCTCTCTCTCTCTCTCTCTCTCTCTCTCTCTCTCTCTCTCTCCTCAAATTCTCTCACATACTTTTGATCAACCTTGTTCAATTTATTATAGGGTGCAACCTGGTTGCATCAATGGGTAATCGTTGAATTAAAGATAATAATATTAATAACTCTTTTAATTATTATTCTATTTTCTTATAAACGATTTTTTTGAATTCAATTCTTTATTTGTTTTTTATATGTCTTTGTAATCAATGTTATCATTGATTTTAAATTATTGACATTTTTTCAAATAAAGCTTATTTTCTGAATTAATATTTCTGTTGTCTTCTGACATTCATTACTTTTGTTTACATACAAATGGAAATGTGTTCACAAAATTTGAAGTTTTCAATTGAAGAGATTAATGGTTTGAGTGAACAGATGTTAAAAATTATATATTTTATTCGAACTGAAATTTTGGTTGAAATCATTGAAGGACTCAATGATTTGCATTCAAAAAACATTATTCACAGAGACCTCAAACCACTTAATATTTTAGTCAGTGATGGAAAAAATGGGAATTTTATAAAGTTATGTGACTTCGGATTATCAAAATTATATGAAAGATCTCTAAATGCACGAAAAATTTGAACAAGGTTATAAATGGCACCAGAAGTTAAAGATGAAGATAATGATGACTCCGATGAAGAATCTGATAAATGTCGGTATAATCTTAAGTCCGATATCTATAGTCTGGGAGTCATCGCAACAAAACTATTTGATTTTAAAGACAAAATTAAAAATATTAGAAAAATGACTGAAATGTAAGTCTTTTAATATTGAATTAATTGCAAACATTTAATTGTTTCTCATTTTTAGTGAAAAATATTCATCCCTTTATTCGAACACAAGTTTAGAACAGAAGTTCAGAAAACTATTCAACGAAATATCAATAATGTTATCGGAGGAACCGGAAGAGAGGCCGAGTTGTGGTGAGCTTTTGGACAAAACTAAGGAATGGACTGTCGATACAAACACTTTTAGAAGTGATGAAAATTATGAACTTTTTATTTCACTTTCAGATAATGAAAGTCTTAGAATTCTTAAAACATTCGTTGAATTTAAAATCAGATCTTAAATATAACATAAAACTTTAACACAATTTCTATCAATAGTTTGTTCTTAAAATTAATTAATTTTCCAAAATCTGTGTATTCATCAAAATATAATTCATTCTATGACTAAATCTATTCAATTTTTGATCTAGCTAATTTCTATATAAATCAATTAAGTTGACAAAAAACACTTCAATCTACAACTTATTCTATATTTCTGTATAATTCTATTAATAATTTTTCATTTTAGCAATTGATTCACAAATAGGTTTGCTCATGATAAAATTATAAACTTGTGAATTTTGACTATTAATTTTTGAAAAAAAATGATGAAAAATACTTCATTATTACATTTTTACAAATAAATAGCATTTAATATCATATATATTGAAGTTTTTAATATAATAGAAGTGAAACACAAAATAAGGAATTTATTGTTTGATATAAAGTGATAAAAACTATGGAAACAAAATTACACAAAAAATGCGTAGTTTTCTGTGCCATTTTTTGCTGAGAAAAACATTCAATAATTAATTGTTATATTTATCTGTTTTAATGAATTGATATTTTGATAATAATGTCAGAAATTTTAAATGAATTCAAAATATTTGATACCTGTCCTAAAAGTATTAAACAAAACATCAAATTATTTCATGTTTTCAAAAGTGATTTTGCGATTTGTGTTACAAATGACGATAAAATCTATGCTTTCGGTGAAAAATATTTTAAAAATCACCTGGGATATGAAGTGGAAAATAGTGACAACAATTATATATTAATCAATGAATTGTGTGATAAAAACATCGAACAATTCTTTTTATTTGAACACACTTCATATTTATTATTTGCATCAAGTTCAAATAACAAAATATACTCAAGTGGTTTTAATGAAAATGGAAGACTTGGACTGGGTTTCGAATGTGAAGAATATTTCAAACCTCAGATAATTGAGTTTTTTAACAATAAAAACATTATTGACATATCGTGTGGTTTTAGACATTGTTTAGCCCTTTCATCAGAAGGACTGGTCTATGGATGGGGTGATAATAGAAAACAACAATTTAATAATTCAGATGATATGAAGAGATTTTATTCTCCGGTTTTGATTAATAGTGAGTTTGGAGTCGAAAAACCTGTTCAACACATTCATTGTTGTTTGAATTCTTCAGTGATGGTTAGTATTGACGGTTTTGTTTATATTTTGAACCAAAATCATCTGATTTCAGAATGCAAATTTTCAGAGTTGAGGAATGTTTACAAAATATATTTGAAATATTATGAGTATTTTGTATTGAAAAACGATGGTATTATTGAACTCTTTGATTATTTGAAGAATAAATTGAAAACAACATTTAAAATGAGTTTTGAAAATATAATCAATTCTCATTATTATTCACAAGAACTGATTGTCCCAATGAAAGAGGGAATTCAAACAATTAATATAGAAGATGGATCAAATTCGAAATTTAATCATATTAATGCCTTTGAATATTTTTTCGGATACCAATTGACTTTCACTACAATTCATCTAAAAGAAAATAATGTTTTTTTCAAAAACATTGAAATTAACCAAATTGAGAACACTAAACAAATTTTATCACAAACAATGAAAATGATAAATTTCAATCTAGAACATTATAAAAGAAAGAATTTCAACAATGATTATTCAAATTTGAAGAAAATTAGAAATTTCAATTCTTTGCCCGAAATATTGGAATCAAAAGTGAAATATTATCATCAAATCGGGGAAAATTATTTGTTAAGTTATTCAGCTATATTTGTTATGAACGATAATAAAGTGTATTATACTGGCAAAAATCATGGTGAACTAGGTTTTGGTCCCAATGAAAAGTTCACTGAATTCACTTTAATCGAAGAATTGTGTGATCAGAATATCGAAGAATTTTTTAAAGGATTTAAATATATGTTTGGAAGAAATAATAAAAATCAAATATTCAGTTGGGGACTTAATATTTTTGGACAGTTGGCGCGAGGATATATTAATAATAAGAATGAGTATCTGATGCCTATTAAAATAGACTTTTTTGACAACAAAAACATATTTGAAATCAGTTGTGGAATATCTCATTGTTTGGGACTATCAGAGGATGGAGTTATGTATGGATGGGGTTGTAATTTGTATGGACAGACTGGGAGTAGATGTGATAATAATGAAGAGTTGACACCAATTGAAATACAATTGAGTGAGACATTGGATGACAAAATAAAATTTATTAATTGCTCGGGTAATATTTCATGTGCGGTGACAGTCGATGGCAGAGCATATTTGTGGGGAGAAATTAATGGAAACAAAACTCTTATTCCGAAACTCATTGAAACAAATGTCACGAAAATGTATTTGGATTTTTATAATATAAATAACCATTTTTCAATTCTAACCACGAATAATGTTTTCAAATATTTTGAACATGATGAACTAAACTTCGAGTGCGATGACGTTTCAGAACTATATGATGTAAATGTCTTCAAAAAAGAATATAAAATTTATGAATATTCTAGAGGCAAACTTGAAAAAACAAATTTTTCAAATTACGATGAATACTATTACAATAAGTGGAACTCTACATTTGGAACGATTCATATTAATATTGAGGGATATCTTATGCGACCAAATATTGAATTGAATTTAAATTCAAACGAAAAAATATTGAAGAAAAGATTCTTTAATATTTATGATCAAAAATTTGAAAACAGTTTCAATATAATAAAAATCATTGGTCCTGGTACATTTGGTCAAGTGTTTCATGTTAAAAGCAAATTAAATAAATTTCATTATGCAATGAAAAGAATTCAGTTAAAAGGTAAAATAAACTAAAAAAACAATAAAATGAAATTTCAATTTCAAAAAATGTAAATCTGATTCTAGGTGAAATTTCAGAGACTATGAGAGAAATAAGAATAATGTCTGAACTGATCAGTGAATATGTCGTCAAATATTACAACTCATGGACTGAAGCAAAGATTATCGACAATAATATTGAAAACTTTGTTTACATTCAAATGGAATTATGTGAACAAAACCTGAAATCTTTGATTGAAGAGATTAACGATTTTAGAGAAGAGAAGTTCAAAACAATTCAATATTTCATTCGAACTGAAATTTTTATTGAAATCATTGAAGGACTCAATGATTTGCATTCAAAAAACATTATTCACAGAGACCTCAAACCATTAAATATTTTAGTCAGTGATGGAAGAAATGGGAGTTTTATAAAGTTATGTGACTTCGGATTATCAAAAATCTATGAAAGATCTCTAAATACAAGAAAAATTGGAACAAGGTTATATATGGCACCAGAAGTGAAAGATGAGGATAATGATGACTCCGACGATGAATCAGATAAATGTCGGTATAATCTTAAGTCCGATATCTATAGTCTGGGAGTCATCGCAACAAAAATATTTGATTTTAAAGACAAAATTAAAAATATTAGAAAAATGACTGAAATGTAAGTCTTTTAATATTGAATTAATTGCAAACATTTAATAGTTTCTCATTTTTCAGTGAGAAATATTCATCCCTTTATTCAAAGACAAGTTTAGAACAGATGTTCAGAAAACTATTCAAAGAATTATCAATAATGTTATCGGAGGAACCGGAAGAGAGGCCGAGTTGTGTTGAGCTTTTGGGCAAAACTAAGGAATGGACTGTTGATCCAAACACTGTTAGAAGTGATGGAAATTATGAACAATTTATTTTACATTCAGATAATGAAAGTCTTAAAATTCTTAAAACATTTGTTGAATTTAAAATCAGATCTTAAATATAAGACAAAACTTTAAAACAAATTTCTATCAATCGTTTTGTTCTTAAACTTAATTTTCAAATATCTAGCTAATTTCAATATTAAATAAATAATATGACATAAACACTTTAATCTACAATTTATTCAACATTTTTGTATAATTCTATTAATAATTTTTAATTTCATCAATTATTTTTGCTCATGATGAGACTTATAAACTTGTAAATTTAACTATTAATTTTTGATTAAAATTCCTGAAAAATACTTCTTTTATTACATTTTTACAAATAAATAGCATTTAATATCAGATATATTAAGGTTTTTAATATAATAGAAGTAAATCACAAAATCAGGATTTCATTGTTTGATATAAAAGATTATAACTATATAAATAAAATTACACAATAAATGCGTTGTTTTTCAGCCATTTTATGTTGAGTTAAGTATTAAAACAATAGTTTACTAATTTTTTTCAGTTTTAATGAATTGATTAATCATAATAATGTCGGAAATTCTAAGTGAATTCAAAATATTTGATACCTGTCCTAAAAGTATTAAACAAAACATTAAATCATTCCATGTCTTTAGAAGTGATTTTGCTATTTGTGTGACAAATGACGATAAAGTCATTGCTTTCGGTGAAAAAAAATCCAAATATTACTTCGGATATGAAGAGGAAAACATTGAAAACAATTATATATTAATCAGTGAATTATGTAATGAAAACATCGAAATTTTCCATTGTTTTGATGAATGTTTATTTGCCACGAGTTGTAATAAGAAATTATTTGCCAGTGGTTACAATGGATTTGGACAACTTGCAAGGGGTTATCAAAGTAAAGAAAATTTGAAACCACAATCGATTGAATTATTAAATGGTGTGAATATTATTGATATAAGTATAAGTGTGCATTATTGTTTGGGACTTTCAATTGGAGGAATTGTCTATATGTGGGGTAAACATATGAATCCCTTTATGATTAATACTAAAAAATATGGTATGGATAAAAGAGTTAAACACATTAATTGTCATCTTTGCAAATCTGTTCTAGTTTGTTTTGATAGTACTGTTTATTACATTAATATATCAAAAGATGAAAGTAAAAGCGATTCAGAAATTAAAATTTCAGAATTGGATAATATCTACAAATTATTTATTGTAGATTTAATTTTAGACAACTTTAATGCTTATTTAATTTTGAGAAACAACGGTATTATTGAATCAAATTCAATAAATGGAAAAAAAACATTTGAAGTTTGTCCAAAATATTTAAACGATACTCATTATTATTCAGGACAATTGATTATTCCAATGGATGAAGGAATTCAAATCATAGATATAATTTATGGTTCAAGTTCAAAATATATGAATATAAATGCTTTTGAGTGTTTATTCGAATATCAATTGACTTTCACTACAATTCATTTGAAAGGAAATGACATTTATTTCATTGACTTTGAATTAACAAAAATTGAAAACAAACAACAAATTTTATCACAAACAATGAAAATGATAAAATTTGATCTAGAAGAATACAAATGTAAGTCTTTCAATAATAACTTTTCAATAAGTTTGAATAAATTCAGAAATTATAATACTTTGTCCGAAATATTGGAATCAAAAGTGAAATATTATCATCAAATCGGAGAAAGTTCTTTTTTAAGATATTCAGCGATATTTGTTATGAATGACAATAAAGTCTATTGTTATGGCAATAATCTTGATAAAATGGGTTTGGTTCTCGCGAAAAATGTGACTGAATTAACTCTAGTTAAGGAATTGTGTGATCAGAGTATTGAAGAATTTTTTGAAGCAAGGTTATATATGTTTGGAAGAAATAATAAAAATCAAATATTCAGTTGGGGTCGCAATGAATATGGACAGTTGGCGCGAGGATATTGTAGTGATAAAGAACATCTGAAACCGATTAGAATTGACTTTTTTGAAAACAAAAATATTATTGAAATCAGTTGTAGTTTTGATCATTGTTTGGGATTATCAGAGGATGGAGTTATATATGGATGGGGTGATAATAGGGATGGACAGACTGGTAGTAGATGTGATAATGAAAAAGTGTTGACACCAATTAAAATACAATTAAGTGATTTTTTGGATGAAAAAATAAAGTTTATTCATTGTTCGGGTCATATTTCATGTGCGGTGACAGTCGATGGCAGAGCATATTTGTGGGGAAATATTAATGGAATAAAAACACTTATTCCTAAAATCATTGAAAGTAATGTCGCAAAAATTTATTTATATTATGATAAATTTTCAACTCTAACAACTCATGAAATTTTCAAGTTTTTCGAGAAAGGAGAAAAAACATTCGAAAGCAATAATGTTACAAATATTTATAAATATGATATTATTCAAAAGGACGATAACATTTTTGAAAAAATTGGAAATAAATTTGAAAAAACAAATTTTTCAAATTATCATCAATTTTATTGGTATAAATACAATAAAATTGTGGATACCATTCATATCAATAGTGAGGGATATCTTATGCGACCGAATATTGAATTGAATTCAAATTCAAACGAAAAACTATTGAAGAAAACATTCGTTAATATTTATGATCGAAACTTTGAAAACGGTTTCGATATTATTCAAATAATTGGATCTGGTACATTTGGCCAAGTGTTTCACGTGGAAAGCAAATCAAATGGGTTTCACTATGCATTAAAAAGAATTCAAATGACAGGCAATAATAATTTAATAACATTAATCACTATTTAAGTTAATATTTTATAATCTTTTATATTTTAGGAAATACATGTATTTCTGATTGTTTGAGAGAAATAAGAATAATGTCTGAACTGAACAGTGAATATGTCGTCAAATATTACAACTCATGGACTGAAGCAAAGGTTATCGACAAACAATTCATTACTTTTGTTTACATACAAATGGAAATGTGTTCAAAAAACATGAAGTCTTTGATGGAAGAGATTAATGGTTTGAGTGAAGAGATGTTCAAAACAATTAAATATTTCATTCGAACTGAAATTTTCATTGAAATCATTGAAGGACTCAATGATTTGCATTCAAAAAACATTATTCACAGAGACCTCAAACCAATGAATATTTTAATCAGTGATGGAAAATATGGGAGTTTTATAAAGTTATGTGACTTCGGATTATCAAAAATCTATGAAAGAACTGAAAATACAAGAGGTGTTGGAACAAGATTATATATGGCACCAGAAGTAGAAGATAAAGATAATGATGACCCAAACGCCAAAATAAGTCGATATAACCTTAAGTCCGATATCTATAGTCTTGGAGTCATCGCAACAAAACTATTTGATTTTAAAGATAACTTAAAAAGTATTAGAAAAATGACGGAAATGTAAGTCTTTAATGATTTGAATGAATTTTAATTTTTAATATAATATTTTCCAATTTTAGTGAGAAATATTTATGCCTTCACTCGAACACCAATTTGAAAGAAAAGTTCAGAAAATTATTCAAAGAAATATCAATAATGTTATCGAAGAAACCCGAAGAGAGACTGAGTTGTAGTGAACTGTTGGCCAAAACACACGAATGGACTGTCGATACAAATACTGTTAGACGTGATGAAAATTATGAACATTTTATTTCACTTTCAGATAATGAAAGTCTCAAAAACTTGAAAACAATCGTTGAATATAAGACCAGGATATCAACAATTAGTCCGAAAATTGACACCAAATAACCCTGCTCAATTTCCTTATTTAATTTTAAATAAAATATATTTATTATCAATAAAAATCTAATCTGAATTGATATTTAATAAAATAATTAATTTAATACTTATTTTACAGATCTGTAGTCATTTGATAGAAATTATATTAATTCATATGAAACAAGTGATATCAATATTACCAAGTTATTAACCCGGACTATCTGATACAATTGTTTTTTAACCTTGAACAAATCCTATTCTAGATCGATTATAGATAATGAAATCATAAGACAATTCTTTCGCAATCAATACAATATATTTTAACCGGGATTACCAAGTGGCTACTCTTCTCTAGGTTAAAAATTTCAATATAAAATAAATTTGAGATAAATTTTTCCGTTTCATTGATTTAAAAAAAATTAAAATAACTGGTATTCGGAAAAATATATTTCAACAAGTTCATAGGTGAATCGAGGCAGCTTGGTGCTCCCGGTTATAGAATTATTTCAAAACAATATCTGTAAAAATTCTCACGGATTTAAAGTTTAACTCAATTTTAGATAACAAAATAAAAGTATAAATATTTCAATAGTTTTTGTCTCAAAACTCAATAACAAAATATTCTTCACTTTTTGTTTCAAATAATAATTGGAAAAATGCGTTCGTTTTTAGTGTTGGCTATCATTGCTATCAGTTATGCTATTCGTGAGTAATATTAACAGTAATTTACTCGTAATTACTGTTAAATTCTACCCTTTCTTTCAGATGAATGCGATGCCAGCGCTGAGGCTATAGTAACAGCCGCTGCTTCACAGAAGGGTGTGCCCTATTCTTGGGGAGGGGGTGGATATCGAGGAAAATCTAAAGGAATCGACTCTGGGGCACATACTGTTGGCTTTGACTGTTCAGGACTGGCACAGTACGCAGTTTACCATGGCACCGGCAAGATCATCAGTCGCACAGCCGCTTCACAACAGAACGACGCCCATTGTACCCAGGTGGCCTACACTGCCAGAAAAGCCGGTGACTTAGTGTTCTTCGGTAACCCTGCACATCACGTGGGTATTGTCTCAAACAATATCAACGACATGTGGGAGGCGCCCCACACCGGGGATGTCGTCAAACAGGCACTCATTTACTCGAGTGAAAGACAGGCTCACGTCAGACGATGTGCTTAATGGACAGAATGGACAGAATGGACAGAATTTTCATTCGATTTTATTTATATCTCATTCAATAAATTTAATATTTGAACAAACTTTTGTACTTGGTCTTATTAATTGTTTTAAATGATAAACTTATAAGAGGGTATTAACCTTGGAACATTTTAGTTAAATCACCTTGCTCGCTGTTACCTTACTCTTTTTTGAAATTAATTACTATTTCATGTTACAATGACAGAAAATATGATCAAGGACTTTATGAAATTGACTCTTGCGACCTGGACAAAATCTAAACTGTAATTAAACAATTTTTCATATTCATTAAATATACCTGGATATTTGTGATTTATTAAACAGAATTATTTTAATGAATAAATTTTACATTTTCTAATTAACCTTGATGGTTACAGATTTCAAACCTTATTTCAAAATAATAAACAAAATCTGCGAAAATACTCACGGATTTGAAGTTCATTTTTTAGATAAGAAAATAAAAGTATAAATACTTCGAAAAGTTTTGTTTCAAAATTCAATGTTTTTGAATATTTATTCGAATATCAGTTGACTTTCACTACAATTCAATTAAATTGAAATGACATTTATTTCAATGATTTTGAATTAACAAAAATTGAAAACTCACAAAAAATTCTATCACAAACAATAAAAAAGATAAATTTTAATCTAGAACAATATAGATGTAAAACTTTCAACAATAATTATTCATTGAGTTTGAATAAATACATAAATTGTTCAAATATTAAAGCACCATGATATTTTATTTTCAGTAATGATTATCCCTCTCATTATATGAGCACTGATTTGGAGGAAAAGTTCAGAAAACTTTTTAAAGAAATATCAATAATGTTATCGAAGAAACCCGAAGAGAGACTGAGTTGTAGTGAACTGTTGGCCAAAACACACGAATGGACTGTCGATACAAACACTGTTAGAAGTGATGAAAATTATTTATTAAAACAATTTTTTTTACTCTCAACTAATGAAAGTCTTAAATTTTTGAAGAAATTTGTTGAATTTAAGACCACTGAAAAGTGAAATTAAATAACATAGCACAAGTTTTTTATTTAATAATATTTAATTTGTCGTAACCCTGAGACCTATATCAGGAATGCTTCAGCTTTTATGTCTCGCGACTTATGACCACTTTTCAACGCAACACTATTTTTATACTACTCATTCAAAACCTGTTTCTTACTCTGGTATCAAACTCTTATTATTAGTATTTTAATTATGATTTATCGCTTATTAATCTTAAATTACAATTTGTTTTAAGATATTTATGCACAAAATATCATTTGAATTATCGGTATTGAGACATATGTCTCAATACAATTATTCAGCCCCTGAACGGGAATCCCCGTTCCCGCGATTTACTTTGTTAACAGAAGTCAATGAAAATATACACTAATTTAGATACAGTGCTGTGCTGTACAAAATATATTCATATACAGCTGTATTCATTACTATCGAACGCTGGAATACGAACTCCACGTTTGTGTTTAGTTCAGTTTAAATACGTTATACATTCAATAAAGTCTTTTATATTCAAGTCTTCTGCCATTTATTTATATGTTTAAAAGTGAGTGTGTTTTTAAGGATATGATTGGGTGCAGGTCTATAGGATAGGAATTTCAATAGAGTCTACTTCGTCAGTGCTCTTGTCTGTGATTTCTTGTGACGGATGAAGTACTCCGTTTCCAAACACAACACTTACGATTATCAACTCTTTGGTCAAACCTATGGTCACTCAACCGCCCAATTGGCAGAAAGACTGAGTTGTAGTGAACTGTTGGCCAAAACACACGAATGGACTGTCGATACAAACACTGTTAGAAGTGATGAAAATTATGAACATTTTATTTCACTTTCAGATAATGAAAGTCTTAAAATCTTAAAAACATTCGTTGAATATAAGAATAGGAAATCATCAATTATACCGGAAAATGACAATAAATAAACTTATTTTACTTATTCTTCATTTAATTTGATTAAAATTTTACTATTGTTAAAAGTCTTAAACAAATTGAGTTAATTTTGTTTTCAATATTAATATAATAATCGCCTCAAACAGAGGTCAGACCAGTCGGGCGTCTTTGGCCAACAAATAAAATAAAGATTCATTATTATTCAAAAGATTTTGTGGTGAATCAAATTCAGTCACCCGTCCCTCATGAAGAACAAGCACCCTATCCGAGTCCATAATAGTGTTGAGTCTGTGCGCAATTGTAAGTACAGTACAGCGCGAGAACTCATTCCTAATTGTGGTCTGAATGAGTGCATCGGTTTCTAAGTCGACGGCAGCGGTCGCCTCGTCTAAGATCAGTATTGAAGTATTCCTGAGTAGAGCTCTGCACAAACACATCAGTTGTCTCTGACCAACACTCAGGTTCTCTCCTCCTTCAGACACAGTATAATAGATACCGGCGTCCAGTCCTTTGACGAACCGATGCAGATGTGAGTGTTTTAAAGCCGTCCAAATCTT
>JAQGCQ010000249.1:0-17222 GCA_034699945.1 Chamobates pusillus
CATCAATTTTTGTGCCGTTCTTTCACTCTCTCTGTCTTTTCAATGAATATTTTTTTCGATAAAATATTTTCATTAAATTTCTTTTCTGAGAGCATTAAAGTAATTCTTTTTTAAATATTATATTAAACGAAATACGAAATCAATTTCATTCTCAGCAGTCTTTAGATTTGGGGCTCAGAATTAGATTTAGAGAAGAATTTATTGAATAAAAAAATACATTTTACGTAAATATTTTTGATTAATAGAAGTCTAAAGTATATTAGATTTTATGTCAAATACTGTGAACCAAACAAATGATATTTGAGAGAAGAAAACAATCATTAATTTATATGAGAGTATAAACAGTGAGTTTAGGCCCTAAATAGTAGTCCTAATAATGAGCCATATATTCAAAAGCGGGTATCAGATAATAGTCTACTCCACCCAATACGCCGACAAATTCAATTGAGTCTTGCAAATGCACTGCACTCTAACCTATTCTTAGCCCAACTGTAAGGTTTGATGCGATTTACGACTACAGTAAGGCTTCAATTCAATTATTAACAAAAGCAGAAGCCTTTTCATCAAATGATAGGTCACCGGAAACTTATACTCAAAAAGGGATTTATTTCGAACCAAATCTAATAATAGATCAAAGAATTTGAATATATTTTGTATTCAATTACTGTAATGAATATATTATTTTGAATACAATATCAATATTTATTCAAATGAGTGACAAATAAAAGGTTCGAATCAAACAAATGAATGCACGGATTGATAGACCAAAAGACAATCTATTGAAGCAATTAATGAAATCACTACAGAATAGAAACCAAATTTTTGATTCAACTTAAGAGTCGGATAACAAACCATTGAATGAGTAATTTTGCGAATAGTTAGGAGACAACGGCTCTAAAGAGGGCTTACATATTATCTGAATTAATAGTTTGAGTTTCAAACGCTAATTACGGCTAAGATTAACGACAGAACAGTTGATAAAAGTGCATGAATTTTAAATTAGTAAAGTTACTAACTTATTTAAAATTGTTTGACTTAATTAGGCTGAAAACGCGATTTCACAGATAATTTTAATTAAGGCTTTAAAACAGAACATCATTTGCGCAAAACTTCTCCCGTTTTTTGTTTTGAAAAAGTTTTTATTATAAATGCATTCCTTTCTAAGGGCTTAAGTGTGCGATTTGTCAAAACTATTGGACTGAATGCATGTCTTTCTGTCCAAAAAATGCTATTCACTGTTGACTGGAGTTAACTAAAAATAAGACCAAATGAATTGATTCGATAGTTTCGAGTCCGGAGCAGACCATACATCACGAGTTCGCACCTGGAGTTAATTTGGATCAACAGAAAAGCTCCAAAACGGGTGACGTCTTATATCTTTACGACTTAGACTTGACATCTGAGGGCCATTATAAATGTGAGGTCAGCGCTGATCATACTTTTCAGACGATCAAAATGGACAGCTATATGACAGTGATAGGCAAGTCCTCTATTCTTTGATTCATTTGATCCGTTGGTTTGTTTTGTTGGCAACAAATATATTTCATTTCAATTAAATAACATTTTATGGATTAATGACTTCCAGTGCCGCCGACAAACCCTCCGATAATTAAAGGCTACAAAACATTCTATAGAGTTGGAGAAGTCATACAGTGTTTTTGTTACCCGTCCTATTCTAAGCCTCGCTCAAGACTCAAATGGTTCGTCAATGGAGAAGAAGTTCCCAAATCGTATATAATCACAGTTAACGACACCGATTCCGGCATAAGTTTCACTCTGGAAGAGTGGCATCTCATTTCTGGAATACTCAACTTAGGCTGCACTGCTTTCATTGACTCCAGTCTCCAATTGCAAGGTTATTGTCGTTATTGTCGGGTTAACTATTAATGTTTAGATTACAACAGATTTTGTTTCATATATTCTCTGTTATTAAATAAAATCTATTTATTTTTGTGTTTAAATGCTTTCATCAAAACTAATAATTATTTGATTGAAAACAGAGAGCAGTAGAGAAGCGTTAATTAATGGCACCAATCAATTGGCTACCGGTCCACTAATTATTGGTCTTCAATCAAATTATATGTTAGGCCAGTATCTGGACGTGAACTGCACTCTGCCTCAGATGATTGATGGAAATATTAAGCCTCGACTCGACTGGTTTATTCATAATGAAAAGGTAGGCATTAAATGCGATAAAAAATGTTTGCATTTAATGCGAAAATATGTAATAAAAAAGTTTTGATTCACTGCATATCACAAATCTATAGCCAAATGCAAAGTTTGTGAAACGCTATTCCATTAAAAACACAATAGGACTGAGATTTCGGATAATGCAATACCATCTCGACAACAATAGCAGCCTTTTTATCAAATGTGTGGCAACAAAACTGCTCATTCCTAACAGTCCTCCTCACAGTCCCAGCGCTCCGCAGTCTCTTAAGATGAGAAACAGAAATAATGATTGCATTTCTGTCATAATTAATGCAAATCACTTACATTTATATCTAATTTCTTTGTTATTCTCGATGTATAGACAGAGTATAGTCTAATGTAAAGTCTAATTGAAATAATTTAATTACAAAACTTATACTCCATTTAAGAGCTGAATAATTATGTTTTGTTCGAAAAATATTATTATTTTTCAATTTAAGTAATGAATGTAAGGATGGCTTAAAATAAGACTAACCATTGATTGTAAAGCCTGTGTTCTATTTGATTGCTCTTAAATTATTAATTTTAATATTAAATTAATGTCTCATTTAATTGTTATAATTATTGGGATCGGCACTAATCGAGCAAAAAATCGTAGCCGACATTAATTACTCGGAATAATGTTTGAATCGAGTGAAAAGAGTAGTACAACAGTGAAAATGCTGTGCAAAAATCAAATTGGTTTCACAAAAATTTTATTTGGAAAATGCAATTGATTTGTGAGAGGAAAGGAAGAGCACAAATGATGTGTCGCTGATCTCTTCCTGCAATATAAGAAAGGAGGCAATCGAGGCATATATGGAGGCATACAATGCTTATAATCAGTGAAGCGATATGTAAGTGAGGCTCACATTGGGCTCACATTCGACTCACATTCGCCTCTCTTTTATTGAACGACAAAAATTTCTTCTCATTCTTCACATATATTCGTATATATTGTGTGATAAAACTTATATAAGGATTCACTCCTGCAGTCAGTTAGAGAGTGAAAGATGTCGTTATATTGTAATACATTTTCACACAATTTGAATAATTTGCACACTTTTTACTTTTTTTGCGATCATTTCTTTTTTCTTCTCATATTTGTTTCAAATATTCAAAATGAGAAATATGTCGAAGAATTTTGAATGTGATTGGAGTCGAGTTAAGTCAGAATAAAAGCCAAGAAAAAAATGTTTTATTTATTTAGAATCAAAAGATTTTAATAATTTGATTCACATTCAGAATCGGTTGTAAAGAAATGAATGATTTATGACTGGAATTATGACAACACGAAAGTGGCGTCAAATTTCATCAACAGATAAATGATGTGCCGAACCTGTCGTACCGTTTGGTATCATCAGTGAGTGTAAGGATAATACAGAAATAATAAATTGGAATTTGGGATAAATTCCTCCTAAATATTGCTCAGTCTATTCTGTCAGACATTTCAGACCATTTCAGATCAAAATGAATCGAATGGCTATTCCTTAAGACTCACTGCTATTAACTCTCGCGAATAACACTGACCTGAATATAGACTACAAATCATTAATTAGCCTAGATCAATAGCAATTGCCATGATAGATTCGGGCAATCAGAGCCGTCCAATGCTACCAATCGGAGCATAAATAACAAGATTAAGATTGAGATGATTAGTGTTTCTAACCATACAAATACCAAAACAACACTTGTATTGCATTTCGTGTTTTAAAAGAATAAGAAAAAAACGCGAAAATACTTTTGGTTTAGAATTTTGTTTCACAAACGAGTGAACAGAATATTGAACGCGAAATACAATGAGTTTAGAGAATTGTTTTAATTTTATTTTATTCTGTGTTGTGATCTACTGAACCATAAGTTGACTTCCGATCCCAACCGATCGACTTTCACACAAAACTCAGTACTTTAAAGATTTTGTCGACTTTAAAGTCGGTTCTAATGTGAAAATAAGACCGGAAATTATGTGTTTTTTGCTAACTTTCCGTTTTCTACTCACAAAAAAAATAAAAATTCTAAAAAAAGAGGAAAATTGGAACTCAGTTGATATGTCTGTTGAAACTGAAATTGAGTTAATATTAATCAATAAAAAGGAAAAGATTTGCATTTCTCTAAATTGAAATATATGTGCGAATCGTATGGTTGTAACCCTCCGGTCATTGAATAAAATTTTCTTCTTTTTTATACATATAATGAACTGTTCAATGAATTCCTTAAAACTGATGTCTATTAATATATTCGCGAATATTCTTCCAATTTATCCGAATTTTTATACCCTATTCTTGTGTGACATTAATAGTGAAGACAAATAATTGGTTAAAAAAGAAAGAGTATGTGCTCTGAAAACTCCGGGTTCATATTCCAAGAATAATAATAATTATTATGGAGTTAATGCGGTGCCGATCCAATTGTTTGCCTAATGAAAGCCAGAGTTAATAACGAGGAGTCACTCATTATATGAGACAACAAAGACAATCAGATTAGTCAATGAATACCATTCTGTGTTATATTCTGTTCACTCAATTATACGTTTGTTTGCATTTTGTTTTGCGAACTGAATATTATATTTTGTTGAGAGCCGTCTCTCACAACAAGAGTAGAGGACTGACAGCACTAAAGAATTGCTGTTTGACTTCGAGTGAGAGAAATATTTTTGAGCGCCGGTTATACCGCATAAACTTGGGTTCAGAGATCAGACATCAATCAATAATTGTGTGTCGGTTTGTGAGGAGTGACACATATATTCATTTGTTAATAAAACATTTGAAGAAAAGTTTCACCATTTCTTTACAACACTTGCGATAAATCAAAACAAAGTATATTTTATATAAAATATTAATAGAAAACTAAAAATTCATTTCTCTTTCGACTATTAATTAAAATTCTTGTATTTAATAATTCTGAATATAATAACTGTCTTTTGAATTATTATTTTTTATAATTATTAATGAAATAAAATGCAAACAAATGAAAAAATGATTGATAGCATCGAATGGATTACAGTTTAAACATTAGAAACACTATTCTATGGAAAGAAAGTTAATTAAATTTAATACTTAAGACATTATTCTGAACCGAATAATAATTCGGACCCTTTAATGAAAAATTCAAAATTACTAAAGAATAACAAGAGTTGAACAGAATATTATTGCCGACAAAATTACGGAATAACTAATGGATGGTTTGCTTACAAACAAATGCCATTTTATTAACGATTTTCAATCAAAGGATTGAATAAAATTTTGAAAATAATCCAAAATTTCATTGAAAATATTGTGATTAGAATATTAAACCAATCAATTACTTGGGGGCGGATTCACATAATATTCATGAGAACGGATATTATTTGAATGAATATATGAATATGCTCAATTTATTATTCATTTCTATTGAATAAATTCTCAAAATTGATGATAAATGAGCTCACGATAGCATTGATAGCATTTTGAATATTTTAAAGAGTCTCGCGAGTGGTTAATCTACTCAATTGTATGCTCACATGTGTGTGTGTGTGTGTGTGTGTGTGTGTGTGTGTGTGTGTGTGTTATAATAGATTAAAGAACTAATAGTAGATGTGTTTAAAATTTTATTGAAATTTTAAAATCTGTAAATTTTAAATAGAATTATAGTTAAGTGTTCTAAAAGTCTTCAAAGTATAACTCATTGAAAGGAAAGGCCTAAAAACTAGTCCTTCAATTATTTAAAACCTGACAAGATTAATGTCAACCAAGTTCCTCACAATAGTAACTAATGGTAAGGTCATTCAAATAATAAGCATAAAAATATCAAGTTGAGATATTTATAAGTTTGTAATTAATTATTCGAATGGATAGGGTGAGGTGAGGTGAGGCTTGTGTGAAAACAAAGTCTTCAAAGTATTGTTTTGTTGATTATGGTTGACCCGCCCTTTGGTCATCCGTGAATGAGGGGCGGATACAGGACTCCAAATAATTATTCGATTGAAGGAAAGTCACAATTTTTTTTGTGTCTCAATTCTCGAACAAAATCTCAGACAAAATTAAATTCAGAGGAAGTAATTGATGGCTAATTCAAGAATCGATGCATTGTTCTGCCTCTCAATACAAAGACTGGGAGGAAACATAAATTTTGCAAGCTATGTTCTAGCTATTGGTCTATTGCTTTATTAGAGGCTATTATTATAATCGAAGCCAATAATTATATTCAGAATTTATTTGAATTTTTGTTGCTTTCAATTGGCTTTAATTAATTGTTTTTAGATGTAAATCAATAAAACGAGAATTTTTTTATCGTTTATTGCTTTGCAACACATTATTTGAAATTACAATTATATCCGCAAATATTGATATTATTTTCACTTAACTAAACAGCACAGCATAAGAGGACCGGATGGCGAAAATTTCAGTTACTTTAATAACAGTAATAATAATACATAAAAATAAGTATTTTATGGCTAATAAAGTGATGAGACGTTGATTTATATGTTATATAATATTTGAGGTAAACTCAGTTAATGACTACTTTTGCCCAAAATTGCACATAAAATATCCGAAAGCCTTTCCACAAAAATTCAATTACCAAACGTTGAGTCAAACAAATAGAATATTTTGCTTTTGTTTCCTAAGGTATAACCAATTCATAGTTGAAGACTAACTCCAAGTATATGTCAGTCCCTATACTCAACGCACTTATCGATTATTTGCCTTTTAATGAATTCATTCGATCATAAAATGCCAAAAATAGTGTCTAATATGAGAACCAAATATTTAATAAAAATGATGGACACAACCGATCATATCTAGCAATTGAACAATAAGACAGGTCTTTGACAATCACTCAAAAATCTAATCAAAAACAGATAGATATTGATATAAAATTTGATCAAATTTGTCGACAATTATTATTATTATTATTATTATTATTATTGGAACGACTTGTTTGGCCTAAATTATAGCATCAACTGATTTATTGACTCAAAAATGATTGGATGAATGAATGATCTCTGAAATGGATGACTGATATTCATTAAACTGTCTCTGAGTCTAAGCGAGCAAAGTTTGCAACAAAATTAGATGTTAGCGAACAAAAGTCAAACAAATTATAATTAAATTTATTCTTATTTTGAAAGAGAATTACAAAATGAAAATTTGATAAATATTTTGAAAATATAAGCAAACTTTTGTCAAACAATAATTGTTAAGCGAATGAGTGATGCGATTCTCTCTGAATATAATTAAAATAATCAGAATTTAGTGTACTTTAAGGCAAAGGCTTTCATAAATAGGGCTGACATTCTTTAGGAGTAAGTCTTCATCATTGAGACCAAAGTTTAGACTTTAATCAAAAGGCTTTTATTTAATTAATTCAAATTAAGTTATGCAGAGATTTCATTGCTATTATTCGGTGATTTGTGAACTCTGTGTGACTCTAAGCAATGAAATACTCATTTTTATGACACTTTTAATGATCCGGTTTTAAATAATATCGTTTCCGGTCGTATCAAAGAGCCGGTGCTCTTCTATCCAATGAGTGTATACCAATTCGTTGGCTTATAATTAATAATGACTTTTCTATTCAATGACTAAACCTGTTGTTTGGGACGACTATTCAAAACTCAGACAAAATTCAATTGAAACTCAAATTGCATTTGATTTGGAAATTATTCTAAAATTACTCTCAATTTGAAGTGAATTTTGATTTGAACTCTAAAAATGAAATGAAAATTATGTTATATTCATAAATAGGATTTCAATACAAAACTATTTGCATTTGAAAAACGATACGTTTATAGAATTTATTAAATTTTTATTCAAAATTATTCACTGGTTTCGAGAAAATGGACTCATATTTAGATGAATACAAATCAAAAGCATTCAAATGAATGAAGTCTTCAGACGACAAATGGATCAGAATATTAATTCAAAAACTCATCCATGCAATTGAATTTCAAATGTGAACGCAATATAGCAAAAGATGCTCTTGCATGACAAGTGACAGGTTCAATTACTCTTTGGATTCAACCACGATCAAATTATAGGTTAAAACCACAATAATAATAAAAGAAATAGCCTGGATGCTCATTTGTCTTCACATAACCGCACAGTACACTTGATTAAAGAGAGAGGACATTTTTCTGTACTGGTCTTCATAAATAAGCAGTTGTGCGCCAAAAACAGTGCACAGAATTACATAACTCTAATACCAGTGACTCTAATACTCATAATTTGTTTATGAAAGTCAATAATTCAGAGCAGAATAATTCTGTGTTATTATTATTATTATAGTCAAGTAATTCTAATCAAGTAATGCAAGTCTTCACTACTTATACCGTAAGTGAGACTTATTTGTTGCAAAAGCTCTCAATAATTCTCAACAGAATATTATTCTGTTTTTTCTTCTTTTTTTTGGATCATTTAATACTTTTATGAGAGTATCGCCAATCACTCCAATTATAGCGAATCAAATGTTTTCGGTAATAAACTTTTCCTACACTAATAAATAGAGTGTAGGAGTAGTACCACTCATTCCGTTCTCTTTTATGTCGAATATAAATTCAAACTGAATTTTAATCAATTTTAATATCAGACAAGAATTTCAAATGAATTCCTAAAAATCGATGTTTTTGAGAGTGAATTCAATTTTTTTTCAAGAGTTTCGTTCATTTATCACAAAAATTTTGTTTTGAAAAAAGAAAACCAAAATTTTAACCAAAAAATAATTGAGAAGATTTTAATTGAAAAAAAAGTTGAATCGATTTTTCAAATGTTTTAATTTTTATCACGAATTCAGAGATAAATACAAAACAAATTAAATCTATTTTTATATCAAATATTCTTTGGTTTGTGTTTTTATAAATAAAATGCAAAATATATGATCATGCTCAAATACTCATTTCCAGTCTGTTTAACCAAAATTCAATTTAGTTTATAGTTTATAATATTAATGATAATAAAATAGAAGAGCAGTTAATACTAAATTGCAGTTTACTTTTCGTCAATTATTATAAAAAAAGATTAAATAAAAAATAAATTATACTTAAAAACTAAATAATAGTTCGAAACATAGTTTTGTTTACAATTAAATGACTCGATTTGAGGCTCATTTCTGTCAATAAATCACTGAATACTTATAGTAATCACTACTAAAAAATGGTTAACTCTTCAAAATTAAGACAATTATCAAAAGCTTTAAAATATATTAAATAATATATTTAATTAAACAAATTATTATTAAATGTTCGCTAATTATATAAATTAGTTGCCATTAAATGAAATGTCAAATGACTAGTATTTATAGTATTAATAAATGCGTTATTATTTCTAATTATGTTATATAAAAAAAAAATGTTTTAAACCAATGATTGTTTATAAATATGAAAAGAAGAGCTCTATTTCTAATACTATTATATTTCTTATATATTAAAAGATTTGTATAAAAAGACTTTGAATTCATATGCATTGAGTCGTGCCTATCAGTGGTTCCCAAGAATAGCTCAGTTTTTGTGATTCACTGAATTTTATCTCAATTTTTATTCAATGGATTCGGTTTTCGATACTAATGAAGAGGACCTAAACTAATGACTCATTACTAATGAGCCGAACATTATCTGCAAAACATTCAACGAAAAAAAAGTGAATATATTTTGCTTTTTCTGAAAAATAACTTAAAAAATAGCGATTCTGTGCTCGTATTCAAAGCTCAGTGGAATCGATACCTTCTCTGCTGATTATGAAAAGCATTTTTTCCTTTTTTCACATTCAAGTCATTTCATTATTTGGTTTATGAGACGTGAAAAACAAACTCAAAACAATTTATGTTAAAACAAACACAAGAATAACACAAAAAGCGTTTTGAGGGCTAATCTTGCGATGACTTAAATCATAATTATTTAAATAAAAGATTATTTGAATGTAAAAAAGATCTCTGTTTTGAGGACTCGAATCAAAATCATAATAATATTGTGTTTGTAGTGAACACTGACTGCTGTTTTCGATCACAATCTGAGCAAAAAAACATAGAAATGTATTATTACTGATGTTATTGTTCTTTAAGTCTAACACTATTTGAGTATTTTTTGTCTTATTTCTCGTTCCATATATAAAGACATTAAGTATTGAGTTATTGAAAGAGTGGTCAATATTTCAAGAGATGACTGACTCAACGAATGCATAGAATTCCAGTCAATACAATCAATACAATCACAGAAAAGGAATGTCTTATAAATAATAAATCGAAATTCGAGTGAAAAAACTGTATATATTTTATGTGTGAAAAACATTTGTTTTGGTTTAGAGTTTGACTAAACGTATGACTTATCTGTATCTGAGTTTAGGGCCTATTCTTCGTCGCCTCCGTGTGGTGAGAGGTCGTCACAACTTTGAGCAGCACTGCTGACCGGTTGACTCGACTGACAGCGCAACTGTTCCTGCATATGATGTAACTGTTCTTGCATTCGACGGATCTATAATTGGATCAAAAGAGACGACAAAAACAAATTAGTCTCAAACCAAATGACAGATTGAGAGCTCAGACCTCTTCTTGTTTTATACGCAGCAGTTCGTCAGTTGTTATGTTCGGATCATTTCTTAATTGATAAATGAATCAAACAATTGAGAGATGAGTCAAAAATATGTCAAAATATAGGGAACACATACTCTTGCAGTTGATTTAGTTTTGCCAAATGTTGTGCTCTATAGTTCTCATAGAGAACATCACTCGTCGCGTCCTTTAAGTCTTGCATATGAAGACTGAGTGATAATCAAAACAAAATAATAATCAAAACTTCATTAAAAATTGATTGAAATAATGGCAGACCTCAGAAATGTTCTCAATTTCACGAAATCGCTATACTTTTCGTCCTGAATGTCGACAACGCCTTCAAATAATAACAAAATTCTTATAATTTATAAATGAATTAATGAATTCTCTCGAAAAGAAAACAAGTAATAAAGAGTTAATTGAAGACTAAAGAAAAGTTAGCATGTTAACTCAATTCAATTTCAAAAGTATATCAAGTTGAGAGAAAGGCTATATTCCAAGATCAAATATTAATGATTACCCCATTGATATTCACGTCCTCTTATTCTTCGTCCGTTATGTTCAATGGTTTGAGTGCTTCCAATGATAGCAAAGGGTATACTCTCCTGAAATAAACATTACATACAATTAAATTGGTTTGAATTTTATGTTGGATTTCGAGAAATACTTTAATTTCCTGGTCTTTGCGTCTGAACTGTTCGTCTTCATCGCTATCGCATTCAGGAATTCGGAAAATATTGATTCCGTATTCATCAAACTCTCGAAGAATCTAATTTTTAAATCTAAATAATTAAAACCAATTGAAAATCAATAATTAATTAACCTTTTTCTTCAACTGATGCATCTCTGGAGGAGTCAGTGCATCAGCTTTTGATATAATCGGAACGATATTCATCTTTGTGTGAAGTCTTTTCATGAATTGGATGTCGAGTTGAGATAATCTGTGTTTTTGTTTAACCAAAATTAAAATTATAAATGAAATCAAGTCTTAAGTGTTGGTCAATACCCGCGACCGAACGGCGATATGAAATACAGACAACAGTGCACTCTATTGTCGTTTATATTCTTCCGGTTGAGTCCGGTCTCGTCTTTAAAATATTGGTCGAACTGTTGGTCGATATAGTTCTCGACCGCTTGGAAGCTGTCATTAGAATTGAGTGAATCCCCGAATCCAGGGGTGTCCACAATAGTGACCCGCAATTTAATGCCCTTTTCTATGATATCCAATTGTTTCTTATCGATAGCAACGGTCCGATCGAGTAATTTGTCGACATTTACTGTTTTACGTTCTTTGTAGAGATCGGCCAAAAAGAGACAATTAACGAGAGTGGACTTCCCTAAACCAGACTCCCCTTCAAACATATTATTAGATAAAGTCATCAATTATTATGATTATGACTTACCGACGACCATAATAGTGAAGTCAAAGCCCTTTTTAGCTGACTTTCGGTGGACGTGTTCGGGAAGTGTCGCAAATCCTATCTCTCCCTTTAAATTGAATCAGATTTGAGTTCAATTATTTCTGTTTTCTTCGTTTATTTAACAAATTTATTAGTACTTACGATGACTGGCATTATGTCTATAATTAAGACAAATCTTCTGAGAAGAAAATGTGAAAATCAATTGATTGAAACTGATTTTTAAAACGCGATTAACTTTGAGTTAATGTCCAAATGATTTGCTTTGTTTACAATCAATCGATTCAAACGAATGACTAATCTTTGACTTCAGGAATAATTTGCTCTTTAAATCAAATAATGTCAATAAGTTTTATACATATTTAGGGCCGCATTTGTATTGCACTGCAGACGAGACATGTGTTTATCAATAAAGAGATCGATAACTCGCGTCTGGCTCTCAATGAATGTGTGTCTGCACTCAAACATCATTGGATGAGATAATAGACGAGTCCATTATTCTGTCGCCTCTTTTGCCCATTCATTTCAAAGTCATTTCCTTGAATTCCAAGATAACAATTCTTGGATTCTTTGATACTCAAGATTGGTCAAGCCTTCACTGTCCAAGATCATAATCTTTTTAATGTAGTTCTACAAAAAACTGAATTCTACTTTTGGTATAATTTTCTTATTTTAATGGGAAGTCAGTTGAAAGTCGACGACAAAAATAATTTAATGTTTGATTTAATCAAATAATAACTGAGAGAATGACCGGAACCGTTGAAAATAATGCTTAATTTGGAACTAATCATTTTGTTGTTATTCGTACTATTCTTTGGTTCACTCTTTTTGTGGGTTTTAGCCCACAAGAAATCGGATCCGATGGAAACCGGTCATAACCATTTGGTTGACCCTGGTCGTGCCAACGTTTATGATAATGCTCCTTATTTAGCATCACTTTACTATAGCACAACACATAGTGACCACCACCCATGTATTGATCCAGCTAACATGGACTGCGGAGGAGGAGGAGGTTGGGGTGGAGATTGTGCAGCCGGTGGAGGAGGCGGCGATGGCGGGGGTGATGGCGGTGGCGGTGATTGTGGTATAATAGATGTCAGTATTTTCTGACCGATTGCTTCCAAAGAATTCAATTCGTTTAGAATTAATGCCAATATTTTAGGATTCAATTCAAATCTGATTTTAAGAATATATTTTCCAAAATTAATTGATTTAAATTCTGATCAAATATTTATTCAAAAATTGTTTATTTCAAATGAAATATTTGTTATAATTTTATTTAAAGTTTATAATAAAAGCTATTTTTAAAACAAAACGAATGAAAACCAAATTTATTTCACTCTTAAGACTATTCTCTACTCACAGAATATTCTGTGTTTGAGTCGATTCTTATGTTCTATTGTTTGTAAACATTGCGTTCAACCCTTTTGTGAAGCGATTCTTCATTCAAATCACAAACTAAACGAAAATATAAACATCAACATAATCACCATGCTCATAATTCAAATCAAGTGGGTGAAGAAGCTTGCTCAATATCATTGGACATCGATTACAACCGATTTATTCTTTTAAATGAATTAAATGTTATATATTTATTAGTTATCCATCAATTTGATCATTGATTTATAGATTTATCTGGTTAAAACTGAAATGAATGTTTCTGGTTATGTAATTTTATGTAATAATGTGAGATTTAATCTAGATATAATCTAGACATAAGTTCAACGTCTCCAATGATATTATCATAATTTCGTGTGAATTCACTTTTTTGTGTAAATTTGTTTAATTGTCTGAAAATGTCATAAAATCTGAGTTGTAATCAAACGACGAGGAAATGATTGAATCCAACGATAAAAGACTGTGAAATACTTCATAAGAATTGATTCAAAAAAGTGATAAAAATAGTAATTAAATAGAGTTCTAATATTATGAGTGATATTCCAATGATAACACAATTTTTATTAGTGGTCAGTATAATAGTGGGTATATTAATGTTGTTGTGCTGTTTCGCTAAATGTTTGAGCAAAAATCCGGTTCCGTCGGTAAACGACACAAACCATGTTAGAGATTTTGAAAGTTACTATGACCATGGTCCTTATCTTGCCGCCACGCTCAATCAAACTAAAGTGGATCCAAACCATGGTGCTATTGCCGACCATGGTGGCGATGGTGATGATGGTGGTGAATTTGGTGGTGATTGGGGGGCTGGTGATTGCGGGGGAGGCGATGGCGGTGGATGTGGTGGAGGCGATTGATTTGCCGATTAATTGATCGATGAATTCACACAAAAATAATAATTCAAATTAAATGAAATGTTTGGCCAAAAAACGTCCGAAAATTACTCCAAGACTTGAAGTTTAGAATCCATTCCATTATTCCTTATTTTTGAATAAACTTTCAAATTTTGTAATCGATTTTAGGACTAATTATACGCTCAAAATAATTGTTAGATTACCCAAAAATAGAGACTAGCCAATTCTATATTAATAATTGATATGATAATCTTGATAAATTTGGCTTTTCAAATGTAACTAGGTTGATTATTCCAATAAATTTGAGAAAAATTATGCAAAACATTTTTCCATTTGATTATATCCTAACTTCAGATACTTTTCAAGGTTTCAAATGCGGTTTGTCTGCAATTATGGCAATTATGGACGCAAAAGCAAGGTCATTTTTAATGACTCAGATGTCTTCCCAAACGATCACAACATTAAACAATAAAATAGTTAAATAAGACTTAAATAATAAAATGTTGATTAAATTTGTAATATTTTGAAATGGGACCACCATTCATTGTTTTCTTTATTTTTGGGTTAGTAGGGGTATTATTCGTTGTATTTTTTTGCTCGGTGCTATTCAATTTATTAAAACAATCAAAAGTCAATCAAAAACATTCGAAGTCAAGAAATAACACATCAAATGGCGATTATTGGACTAATACTACTACTCATTACGATAGTGATGGCACACCATACCTTGTTCAATCAGATATTCTAAGTTCTGGTGGTAGTGGTGGCGATTGCAGTGGTGATGGAGGCGGTGGTGGTGGAGGCCTAGGTAGTAGTGACTGTGGAGGTGGTGCTGACTCTGGTGGCGGAGGCGGTGGTTGTGACTCTGGTGGTGGAGGCGGTGGTAGTAGTAATTGTGGAGGCGGTGGTGATTCTGGTGGTGGAGGCGGTGGTTGTGACTCTGGTGGTGGAGGCGGTGGTTGTGACTCTGGTGGAGGTGGTGGTGAATAATAGAATACAACGTATTTTTAATTAGAATTTTTGGATAATATTTGTATGAAAAATATCTTTGATTTTTGACTTCTTTAAAATTTTCACTTAAATTCTGTTTTAAAATTAAATGCATTTTAATAGAAATCAAATGTTTTATAAATAACCAAATGTTGATAACAAATAAAATAAAAGTTGGAAAACTAATTGTCTTATATTTCAAACTGAATTGCAATTAAATAACGGTGCGATTAACTGATAATAAATAAATGAATATCCAATTTGATGGGTATGACCATGCTCAATCAAAACAATATACATATACTCGAGTGATAATAAGTGGCCATAATTTATAAGACTTAATAATAATTAAATTAATTCCTAATATGTATTATAATCGCCGATAGCATTGTTTTTGGTATAGCATGGTTAGTTTTACTAATCTAATAGTGAAAACAAGCATAAAAATTGAATTTAATTGACAATTCAATTAAAATTTTATCGGTTTTTAAAATTATTCGAAATAACAAAATCAAACGTCAATTAAAATACTTATCAATAATCTATTAAATGATAAAATCAATCGAATCTAACAATTATTTTAGAATTTTCGTCAAAAAGTGTGCTCACTCTGAGAATTCCTATTGAGTGATATTCTTGTAAGTATTGTAAACTATCTGGATCACCACAAATGGAATTACCACCACCTATTCCACCAAAGCGATCAAGGAGGTTACCACCGAAGGGAAATGACAGTTTATATGACGAGCCACCTGTCCAATTGATTCGCACCCAAGCAGAGGTGGATTTGGATAACTTGTTGGATGACAATCAACACAATGAACAGGTAATGAATGATGAAGTTGATCTGGATCCATTTTTCAAATCTTTTGGAGAAGAACCTCAACCTCCTATTACTCACTATTCCTCTTCTGGTTGGAGACCAACTTCTTATTATGACGTCCCTTCAAGACAGCCAACAACTTCTGATTTTTATGACAGCCGTTCCAATCGGAGAGTTCATTCTACTGGATTCTCGTCACCAGAATACCATGGACAGTTTCCTGGACAGTATCCCATCAGTGGCCAGGGAACTTCTTTTTTATTTGATTCCACTGAACCGATATACGAGGAAATACCTTTTGGTCACCACAACAATGCGAGTTTGGCAGCACATCCTTCTACTTATGGCTACTCTGGACAGACCTATTCTTCTGGACTACGAAATGACAAACAATATGAAGATTCGGAGCCTATATATGAAGATATAGAACAATATAGACGTCCCCTCCAAAAACAGTCAGCCTTTCGTACACTCAGACAGCGAAGTACTAGTAAACTGAAAAAACTTATTCGAAGAACCAAGAGTATGTTCGAAAAAAGGTAGATGAGAAGTGAGTGCTCCAAACATACTTCAAATGATACGTCTCCAGAAAATTGATTAAATAAAGACTCGTTTAAATCACTGTTAGTTATAATTAAAGCTAATAATAACTTAAATATAAACTTGATAATTAACCAAATAGTAATCGACAATCTGAGGAATTGCTTGTTTCAGAATAATGTTCAACAAAACAAATGATAAGAATTTAGAAGTTTTTCAAAATTAAGCGATAAAAGATTTTAATTCTCAAAACTATATATAAACTATATTGATGATTTAATGATTAAAATTGATTTCGAAGTTTATCAATACATCAATTTTTTTTTACAAATCTGGTCTCAGTTTTCTGCTAACAATCTTCGGAACAATTTTTAAGACAACTTATTACCGTATTTATTCGAATATAAGCCGCACTCATGTATAAGCCGCACAACAGATATCTGGACTCAACATACTTTTACCATGTATAAGCCGCAACTCATAGATAAGCCG
>JAQGCQ010000250.1:0-17217 GCA_034699945.1 Chamobates pusillus
GATGTCCACAAAATATATTTGTGTTATGAAAGTCATATAGTTTTGAAAAATTACGGAATTATTGAATTCTATTATAAAACAGAGAATAAAACAATTAAAACAAATGCTGAAAGTTTAGTCAATTCTCATTACTTTTCAAATAAATATGAATTAATTGTTGAAACAAATGAAGGAATTTTAATAATTAATATGAAAGACGGATCATTTTATCAATCCAACGACAAGAATATCTTCGAGTATTGTTTATTCAAATATCAGTCGACTTTTAAAACAATTCATTTGATTGATAACAATATTTATTACGAAAAATATGAGTTGAATGAAAACACAGAAACTTTAATGCAAACAATGAAAAGAATTGATTTCACGACAGAAGAATATAATAAAAGCTTTTATAACCAAGAACATTCTTTAAGTTTAAAGAATTTTCGGATTTTCAATACATTACCCGAAATATTGGACTCAAAAGTGAAAATATATCATCAAATCGGAGGATATTCTTATGACAATTATTCGGCGATATTTGTGATGAATGACAACAAAGTCTATTCAATCGGTAATAATTGTTGTGGTGTTCTTGGTTTGGGTCACTCGAGAAGAGTCTATAAATTCACTTTAATCTCAGAATTGTGTTCTCAAAATATCGAAGAATTCTTTGGAGGAGAGTTTGGTTTTATGTTTAGTAGAAGTGATAAAAACCAATTATTCAGTTGGGGTTATAATGGAGATGGACAATTAGCTCAAGGATATTCTAGAAAATGGAATCAATATCTAAAGCCAAAGAGAATAGAATTTTTCAGAAACATTATTCAAATCAGATGTGGTTTAAGGCATTGTTTGGGATTAACAGATGATGGAGTACTATATGGATGGGGATGTAATAGATATGGACAGACTGGAAGTAGAAGTGATAAAGTAGAGGAATTAATACCAATTAGAATAGAATTAAGTGATTCTTCAGAGAACAGAATAAAGTTTATTCATTGCTCTAATTTTACTTCTTGTGCGGTAACAGTCGATGGCAGAGCTTTTATTTGGGGATTAATTAATGGAGAAAAAGTAGTTATTCCACAATTGATTGAAACTAATGTTAAGAAAATGTATTTGAATTCTAATATTTATTATTCGTTACTTAAAATGAACGGAGACTTTCAAATACAAGAATATAACAAAATATTGTGCTTTGAATACAAGGAGCCAATTATAAAAACTGAAGGAGTGATTGATATTTTTGGTTCACAAACTATTTTGAAAGAAGACGGTGTCTATGAAGTCAATAAAGAAAACAAATCAATTGAAGAAACAGATTATTCTAATTTTTATGAATACTTTTTATATGAAAAGAAAGAAATCAAAGAAACGATTCAAATAACAAGCGATGGATATCTTATGCGACCAATAATTACATTAAATCTGACTTCAAATCAAAAACTATTGGAGAAAAAGTTTATTAATATTTTTGACCGAAAATTTATAACTAGTTTTGAAATAATTGAAAAAATAGGAGAGGGTGGGTTTGGAGTCGTTAATGAAGTGATAAGAATTTCAAGTTCTGAAAAGTTTGCGATTAAAAGAATACAAATCAAAGGTAAAAATTGTTTGAATCATTTTTTAAATTTAAGATATAATTGAATTTCAGGTGATTTGAAGGAAACTTTGAGAGAAATACAAATAATGTCTGAACTGAAGAGTGAATATGTCGTCTATTATCACAACTCATGGACTGAACAAAAGGTGATCGACAATGACTTCATTACTTTTGTTTACATTCAGATGGAATTATGTGAACAAAATTTGGAATCAATTATAAAATTAATTAATGAATTGAATGAAGAAAAGTTTAAAACAATCAAACATTTTATTAGAATTGAATTATTCATTGAAATTATCGAATGTCTTAATTATTTGCATTCAAAGAATATTATTCACAGAGATTTGAAACCACAGAATATTCTAATAACAGACGGAATAAATGACAGAATTTTGAAGTTATGTGACTTCGGATTATCAAAAGTGATTGAAACACAGAATACAAGAGGTGTCGGAACTCTTGAATATATGGCACCAGAAATTAGAGACTATAATAGTTATGATCCAAATACTGGTAAAAGTAATTATAGTTTAAAGTCTGATATCTATAGTCTTGGAGTCATCGCAACAAAACTTTTTGATTTGAAGGAAAGCATTCCTAAAATCAGAAAAATGAAATCATTGTAAGTCATTGTTTTCATCTATTTATTAATATTTCATAAAATGATAAATATTTTGTTTTAGAAACGAAAATACAAATAATTTTTCAAAAACACATTTGAATGAAAACTTTTAGAAATTACAAAAAATGATGAAAATCTAAAAATATTCAAAAGTTTTGTTGAGTTTAAACTTTAAGCTGAATTGTATGCTGACCCATTTTAGGTCGACTTTTCTCATACACGTCTTCAAATGATTGAGATTTCGATAATTGTGTTGAGTCATATTTTAAGATAAATTGTTTGTCAGTGCTCTTGCGAATTTTCTTAAAACATAAAAACATTTTAAAACTTATCTGCATTTTCAAAGCCATTCAAATAAAAGAGGTAAACCCATCAACAAACAGAAAACTGAATGATGTCATCCAAATGCAATTGAAGTTTTGATATATTAAAAATAATTAATTAAAAGATTGAAAAAAGAATTTATTTCATTAATAAAAAAAAAGTTCATAAATTCATGAAAAGTATGAATAAATTCTTTTCAATAAAAACATTAATAAAAAATATTTAATTGACTCCGAATTGTTTGCCTTCAAACCATTTAGGGTTGAAAAAGAGTTGGTGTGTGGTACTTTTCTGATTATTCTCAGGTGCAATTTCGCCAACTTTGAAAGGAACAATAGTATTGTTTTCTCGGAGTGCCTGGTTAGTCTAAAAACAACACGGATAATTCAAATATATATCAAAATTAAAAATATATTATAAAAACACACCCTGTTAATAATTTGAGCCAGGTCCTCACTGTGAGCATATTGAGCAAACGACTCGCTCAGCATTTTTCCATAAAGGGTATAATCTCCACCGGTGTGGGTTTTATAACCTTCGGCACAGGAATAGTACACATAAGTATCGGTATTAGTATCCGAGCCCTCACTCAAATGGCACTTCTTTTCTTTCGGGTTTCTCTGTTCCTCTTTAACTATGACAAAGTTCAGACGATTATATTACGAAATGATCCTGCATAATTTGTAACTTACTTTCTCGACAACAGGTAAAAAAGAATACCTTAATTGTGTCGATTTTCGCAAATAAGTCAACGATTTTATGGAAGGAAACACAATCTGTCGGATCATTTCCTCCACAGTAGGGGTGGTTAATGCCCATCAGTTTGTCGTCTTCACCATGGGTGATCACCATAATGATAAGCGCCTCATCCTTTTCTTTGCGTTCCTCAAATTTGAACAACATTTCATTTGAAAGTTTGTTGAACTCCTTTAGCATTTGGTCTGCAGTCCAATTGATGTGATCTTCGGCTTCGAATACCAATTCATTGAATATATGGGCAAACCTTTTGTGTTCCTTTGCCACCAGTTTGAGCACATTATTGATTACGATAGCCTTTCCTCTCGGCTTTTTCATCATAGAGTAACAGACGGAATTCGATGTTTTTATTTCAGTTGGCAGCACAGGTGTCACTTCGATGTCAATGCTGTCATCGTAAGACTTGCGACCGGGAGAAGTGTTGAACCGTTCCAGATCTTCGACCAATAGATCGTTCATCGGGCTTGTCTTCTCTTTTAACATTTGTATGATTTGGCCACAAGAGTACCGGTTTTTTGTCAGTTCCAGAAGAATGTATGACTTGATAGCCTTTTCAGACGGGTTCTGTTAAAAAAATATATAATAACCTTGAATAAAATTATCAAATAATCAATAAAATGCATTCATTTATAAAAACGAGCAAATATGAGAACTCACCACACCCTAGAACAAATAATGATTTATAAATTACACATAAATTATAATAATTGAAATTGTTCTTGAAAGGTGTAAGAATATTTTCAAAATATTGCCCATACCTCAATGGAATCCCAAAGAGCCCCACTATATTTTTTAACAGAAGACTTCAAATCAGTAGTCAAGACTAAACTTTTAAGGTATTTTGGATATTGTGCCAGATACTTTTGGCGATTCTCTGTGTAGTCCTCCATTACTTATTAAATTGAACAAGTTATATTATTGTTGATAATAAATCATTCACAATATTAATTGTCAATTAATTGATAAATTCTCGCAAAACGAATACCAAACGACGAATAACTTTGAATGAAAAGGGAATGAAATTTAATCTGTTCTGTGATTCAAAACTTGTTAAGTCATTCCTTTTTTATTGATAATTGTTGCACAGAATCAATAGGTTTTAAGTCATAACTTTCAACATATAAAATACATATTGCATATTGTGATTGAAATAACACTGATTAATTAATGACCATGTTAATTGATTTGCTAGATTATAACCAAAAACTTGAATAAATGTATCATGAATAAATTCAGATATTTCAGCCCAAACAAATCACATTATAGCTATTCATTTATATAAGACTGATTAATGAATTATTGGACTGAACTATCATGAAATCATTCATATTCGATGAGAGTAAGTTCATAATAGTTTAGACCTGTAAATGACATAATATAAAAATGATATAAAAATGTAATATAAAAATGTATTAAACATTAAATGTTAATAAACTTTCAAAAAAAAACTTAAAACATAAAAACTATTTTAGTAGAAAAGTTTTTAGCACCAAGGTTAGGAATGCCGGCCGTTATTCAATATGGTTTCAAGGTTCAATTTTGTTATGTAATGTTACAATCAATACTTATAAAGACTTTTAAAACCCTAATTTATTAAATCATTTTAAAGGATGAATGCGTTCAACGATAATATTCAACAGATTTGATGGAAACAAAAAGTTGTTTACATTTACTAACTGTTTATTTATTTAATAATTTAAAAGTAAAGTCGATTTATTAACAGAATTATATATTTGTTTTAAAATGACTTCATTAATAAATGAATTCAAAATTTTTAATTTTTGTCCTCAAAGTATTAAACAAAACATTAAATTATTTCATGTCTTTGACAGTTATTTTGCGATTTGTGTCACAAATGATGATAAAGTGTATGCTTTTGGTGTTCACTCAATTGAATGGTATTTGGGATATAAATCAGAAGTTATTGAAAACAATTGTGTATTAATACGTGAATTGAGTAATAAAAAAAATCGAACAATTCTTTTGTTTTTCTAATTATTGTTTAATCGCGCCCGTTCTTTGGCGATAAGTCCCAGGCAATAGATATCACACTTTTGATTATAAGTATTTACTTTTCTAACTTCTGGTGCGATATAACCAATAGTTCCCACATTTGTCGTATTTTGCGATTCGTTTACTTTTGATAATCCAAAATCACATATTTTTAGAAAAATTGCCTCGCTTATATTTTCTGAGTTTTCGCTTAGTTCTTCAGCTCTGGAGACAACTTCTGATGAACTTTTTCGCGATGTACTGACCTTGCTTATGTTTTGTGAGCTTTTGGATAATCCATCAGTTTTTAAATCATTATTTGTTGAACTTTCATCTTGATTAACTAATGAAGGGATATCATTACTATTTTGTAAATTTTTATTTGATTTAAAAGTCAATCCAAAGTCACATAACTTTAATGAACTGCCAATTATTCCGTCTGTTATTAGAATATTCTGTGGTTTCAAATCTCTGTGAATAATATTCTTTGAATGCAAATCATTGAGACCTTTAATAATATCAACAAAAAGTTCGATTTGAATAAAGTATTTAATTGTATTGAAGTTCTCGTCAATTGAAGTGTTGATTAAATTAATAAAAGTCTTCAGATTTTGTGAACTCAATTCCATCTGAATGTAAACAAAAGTAATAAATTCTTGATTCAAGACTTTGGTTTTTGTCTTATTGTGTTGACTGAAACTTGCATTTGATTTAACAGATTCTTCATTAATAAGTGATTGAGTTTTTTGTTAATTAATAACTCTTCCCTCAGTCAATGAGTTATAATTTTTGACGACATATTCACTCTTCAATTGTGACATAATTTTTATTTCTCTCAGAGTTTCTAATAATTGTTTTGAAAAAGAAGAAAAACTAAGTCAACATTAAATTTAATATTTTCTTACCTTTTATTTGTATTCTTTTGATCGCATAATAATCAGCCGTTGATTTACTTTTTACTTTGAAAACCTCTCCAAACCCACCCTCTCCCATCTTTTCAAATATTTCGAAACTATTATTAAATTTTCTCTCAAAAATATTTACAAATGTTTTCTCCAATAGTTTTTTATTTGAATTCTTATTTAATTGAATTATTGGTCGCATAAGATATCCATCACTGGTTTGATTGTGAGGTGTTTTACCAGAGTTTTTCTTCGAACACTTAGTCTATGGAATACTATTAAAAGTGATGAATATTATAATGAATTTATAATAGAAAACTAAGAAAAAATAAAGTTTAAATGAAACTGAAATGAATATTGAATTCTTTAAAATTTTTCATCAAAGATGTCAGCAATCAATTCAAAGTAGAAGTTTTAAATCAAATATCTGTATATTATTAATTATTGAAAGAAACCATTTTATAATAAATTAATAAGATATCTAAAAGTGTTCTAATTGTTTGGAATTTTAATAATTTTGATGTGATTTTCGAATATTAATCAAAAATTACTTCAATAATAAATGATTTCTAAATTATCAATTTTATTATTTAAGAATTTTATGAAAGCATTGAATTGTTTGATGTCTTTTGAAAGTAATTTTTATTTTGTGTAATAGTAGATGAACTAAATAAATCGGTGAAAGTCCATAAATATTTTTCATTTTAATTAATAGATAAGAAGTTTCTTTAAAAACTGCAATAAAATTCATCGAACGATGATATCATTTGTGAATAAGTGATGAATCACTTATTTTCATAACTTTATATATTAAGCTAAATATTTAAAAATCACTTATACAACGTTTTCGTGAGAACAACCTATAATTATATATTAAAAATGTTTTAATTTTTGAAATGATTTATGATGAATTCAATTTTGGATGAATTCAAAGTTTTTGATTTCTGTGGCGAAAATGTTAAACAAATTAAACAAAACATTAAATTATTTCATGTCTTTAGAAGTGATTTCGGTATTTGTGTTACAAATGAAGATAAAGTTTATGCTTTCGGTGATAAGAAGTTAATTTACGAATATTTGGGATATGAAAAGAAAAATATTACTGAAAATTATGTGAAAATCAGTAAATTGTGTGACAAAAACATCGACCAATTCTTTGGTGTTTTCCATGATTGTTTATTTGCGATCACTTCTGATGGCAAGATCTTCGGCAGTGGTAATAATGTAGATGGACAACTTGCAAGAGGATATCAGAGTAAAAGAGATCATGTACATAAATATGGTGTATATTTGAAACCAGAAGAAATTGTGTTTTTCAATCACAAGGAAATTGTTGATATATCTTGTGGTATTTCACATTGTTTAGCCCTTTCTTCAGAAGGACTGGTCTATGGATGGGGCATAGGTATTGGCTACCACATAAATTGTCCGAGAGATTCAAAAAGATTTTTGAATCCAGTTTTGATTAATACATGCACTGAATTTGGATTTCCGGAAAGAGTGAAACACATTCATTCTTGTGACCATAGTTCACTCTTGGTCACTTTTGACGGTTCCGTGTATATTTTGAACCAATATGAATGGCATTCAAAACTATCAGAATATAGAGATGTTTGCAAAATATATTCTGATTCTACTAATTCTGCTATAATTTTGAGAAACAATGGTTCTATTGAATACTTTTCAAGAAAAATTGATGAATTGAAAACAATTGGAACCGACTCTGAAAGTTTGGTTAATCCTCATTACCTTTCCCTTCGTAGGGTTAATGACGAATTAACTTTTCATACAAATGGCATAATTAAAAGAGTCGAAGCAAAATTTGGAAAGATTTTTCAAATTAACCACAAAACCATTTTTGAATATTGTTTATTCAAATATCAATCAACTTTTACTACAATTCATTTGAATGGAGAAGAAATTTATTACAAAGAATTTGAATTCAATAGAAAAGAAAACCGGTTATTCACAACACCTGAGAAACACATAGAATTTGATGTCGATGATTATCGCAATAGATATCATAATAAAGAGGATTCACAAAATATATTGAAATACCAGATTTCCAATACTATAGCAGATAAAGTTGAATCAAAAGTTAAATTATATCATCAAATCGGAGAATATGGTTCCAAAGAATATTCTGCATTTTTGGTATTGAATGACAACAAACAAAAAAGCAAAGTCTATGCAATTGGTTGTAATAAAGGGGGAATTCTTGCTTTGGGCAGGGAGACCTATGTCACTGAATTCACTTTAATAGAAGGATTACGGGATCAGAATATCGAAGAGTTCTTTGATGTTGACCATTCTCTTGTGGGAGGTTTCATGTTTGCAAGAAATGATAAAAAACAAATATTAAATTGGGGGAGAAACATGTTTGGTGTGTTGGCGCGAGGATATACTAGTCATTTTGAATATCTGGAACCAATGGAAATTGCGTCTTTCAATGACAAAAATATTATTGATATCAGTTGTGGTTGGTATCATTGTTTGGGACTCTCAGAGGATGGATTGATATTTGGGTGGGGTAAAAATGAATTTGGACAAACTGGAAGTAAAAGTGATAAAGATCGAGAATGTACACCAATCAAAATTGAATTAAGTGATTCTTCAGACAGAGTAAAGTTTATTCGTTGCTCTGATAATACTTCGTGTGCGGTGACAGTCGATGATAAAGTTTTTATTTGGGGAGAAATCAATGGAAGAGAAAGAGTTAATCCGATTGAAATAAAAGAAATCAATGTTTCGAATTTGAAAGATAGGAGATATTTTTCGTTTCTTAAATTTGATGGAATGATTGAATTCTTCAAAAAGAATAAGTTACTGGATGAATACAATAAAAAAAATTATTCATTTGATTTCGCAATTCAAAGAAAAGACGGCGTTTATATATACAATAAAAGCGAAAACAAGTTTGAAATAACAAATTATTTCAATTCTTATGAATACTTTTTATATGAAAAGAAAAGAATTAAAAAAACGATTCAAATAACAAGTGATGGATATCTTATGCGACCAATAATTGATTCAAATATGAAATCAAATCAAAAAACATTGGAGAAAAAATTTGTTAATATTTTTGATCTTAAATTTGAAAATAGTTTCGAAATAATTGAAAAGATAGGAGAGGGTGGGTTTGGACATGTTTTCAAAGTTAAAAGTAAATCAACGGATGATTATTATGCCATCAAAATAATTGAAATAAAAGGTGAGAAAAAACCATATTTGATGTTAATTAAACTTTTCTTTAATTCTCCAGGACAATTATTAGAAACTCTAAGAGAAATAAAAATTATGTCACAATTGAAGAGTGAATATGTCGTCAAATATTATAACTCATGGACTGAGGGAAAAGTTATTAATGAAGAAAAAACTCAATCACTTTTTGAAGAAGAATCTGTTAAATCAAATGGAAGTTTGACTCAAAACAATAAGACAATAACCAAAGTCTCGACTCAAAAATTTATTACTTTTGTTTACATTCAGATGGAATTATGTGAACAAAATCTGAATACTTTTATTAATTTAATCAAAACTTTAATCGAAGAAAAATTCAAAAGAATTAAATATTTCATTCGAAGCGAACTTTTTGTTGATATCATTAAAGGTCTCAATGATATGCATTCATCAAAACCTCCGATAATTCACCGGGATTTTAAAACACAGAATATTCTAATTAATAACGGAATAAATGAAAGTTCATTGAAGTTATGTGACTTCGGATTGACTTTTATAGCAAATGAAAAGTCTCAAAATACAAGTATGGTGCGTACATCTCAAAATGTTCATCCGGAAATTATCACCAGAGCTGTAGAATTGAAAGAAAATTCAGAAAATATAACCGAAGAAATTTTTCTAAAAATATGTGACTTTGGATATGCAAAAGAAAATGAATCGCAAAATACAAAAGGTAAAGGAACTTTTGGTTATATCGCACCAGAAGTTAAAAAAGGGAATACTTATGATGAGAAGTGCGATATCTTTTGTCTGGGACTTATTGCCAAAGAACTCTTTGAATTTTCACCTGTCCCGAAAAATATTAAACAAAGGAAACTTAAGTAAATCATGTTCTCTTAGATTATTTATAATTAAGAATTTTTATTTTTCCAGAGATGAAGATTTGAAAGAATATTTGAATACTGATATGGAGTCAAAAGTTAGGGATTTGTTTGATAACATTTTACAAATGCTTTCGGAAAATCCAGAAAATAGACCCAATTGTAGTGAACTGTTGGCCAAAACACACGAATGGACTCTCGATTCAAATACTGTTAGAAGTGATGAATATTATAAGGAATTCATAACACTTACAGAAAATAACGAAAAACTGAGAATTTTCAAACAAATTATAGAATCGAAGCTCAAATGAATTACTTGTTTATGACTGGCATTTGTTTCTCAAATTAATAAATTCTCAAATAATTTTCTAGAATTAAGACTTTTCTTAAAGGTTTGTGTCAATAATTTTTGTTTAAAAGAATTGAGAATTAGTTTGTAATTAAAAACAAATGTTTGTTAAACTCTGAGCTCTTTTCTAAATATCACAGAATTAATAGATTTAAATTATACTTCAAATGTAAACCGGATTATCCCTGATGTGTCTGTCCATCACTTGTTAAATTGTAAAGTGTTTTACCAGAGTTTGAGTGCAATTAAATATTTTTTCTTTCTCTCCTTTTGAAAACATTGAAATGAAATAAAAAAGTTTCTCTAAAAAAACTAATAAAATCAGTCATTCAATTAGAGACTAAACAATTGTATGAAACATTAAATGTTAATAAACTTACAATAAAACTAAAGATTAAAACCATGAAAACAACTTCAATACAGAGGTTTTTAGCACCAAGGTCAGGAATGCAGTTCGTTATTCAATATGGTTTCAAGGTCCAATTTTGTTATGCAATGTTTTACAATCAATACTTATGAAGACTTTAAATACCCTTGGTTTATTAAGTCATTTAAAAAGACGCAAAAGTTCGTCGATAATATCCAACAGATTTGATGGAAACAAAAGTTGTTTACATTCAACTGTTTATGTATTTAATAGTTTAAAACTTAAGTTCATTTATTAACAGAATTATATCATTTATTTTATAATGACTTCAGTATTAAATGAGTTCAAAATTTTTAATTCTTGTCTTCAAAGTATTAAACAAAACATCAAATTATTTCATGTCTTTGATAATAATTTTGCGATTTGTGTGACAAATGATGATAAAGTCTATGCTTTTGGTGTTCAATCAATTGAATGGTATTTGGGATATAAATCGGAAGAAGTTATTGAAAACAATTGTGTATTAATACGTGAATTGAGTAACAAAAAGATCGAACAATTCTTTTGTTTTTCAAATTATTGTTTAATCGCCAAAAGTTGTGATAACAAGATATACGGCAGCGGTAATAATAAGTATGGTCAACTTATCAGGGATATTTATACGGATCAAAGAATACCAAAAATAATCGACTTTTTCAACAATAAGAATATTATTGACATATCGTTTGGTGAATGGCATTGTTTAGCACTATCTAAAGGAGGACTGGTCTACGGGTGGGGTAGTAATAGTTCCAAACAATTTGATAGTTCCAGAAATTCCCAAAGATTTCAAACTCCGGTTTTGATTAATAATAGCAAAGAGTTTGGTGTAAATAAAAAAGTTAAACACATTTCCTGTTCTCGCGATTCTTCAGTTTTGGTCACTTTTGATGGTTTTGTGTATATTTTGAATCCAAAAGAATTGCATTTGAAATACAAATTATCACAATTAAGAGATGTATATAAAATGTTCTTGGTGACTTATTATAATTCTGAAGAAAATAGTTATTCGAATTGTGCTCTTGTTTTGAAAAACAACGGAATCATTGAATACTTTTCAGATAATGAAAGAAAAACAATTAAAACAAACTTTGAAAGTTTAGTCAATTCTTATTATTATTCAAATGAAAATCAATTGATGGTTGCGACGAATGAAGGAATTAAAGAGATTAAAATGGGATCAGTTTTTGAAGACAAAGATAATAATAATTGTTTTGAATATAGTTTATACAAATATAAGCCGGACTATTATTAGTAATTATGTGGTTATTTATATGACTGTCCATCACTGGTGTGATTGTCTGATGTGTTATTACCAGAGTTTGAGGGCAATTAAGTATTGGTTTTCTTTCACTACTGTTTCGGATTCCGTAACAAAAATATATCAAAAATCCTAAAAGCGATAGAAAAATGTTTTAAACAAATCACTAAAATATGACCAAGAATAATTTCAAACCAATGATCATCCAAACCGCGAATCTGATCCATGTCTGATACGCGAGTTTAAACATCAGATAAACATTTACGAAAACAGTGAGGAACGGAACCATTGGAATCCACGGCACCTGTCATTCAAAGACTAGTGTTTAAAAACCAGAATATTTGACACAAAAATAGGGTTTACTTCAAAAGATGTTGACTTTGCGATCGTTGGCTGCATTGCTAGACAACAGCACACCACAACTATGACCAACACAAAGAGTCCGATGAAGAAAATCGGAGCTACTTCTAAGTGAAAGATGTCGTTCTCCAAGAATACTAACAAAGCGTCCAAAATAACGATCAAAAGACCTGACAATTGAGTCAAACGTTAAATAAGAGAATAATTAACAGAATATTAGAATAATTTACTAATTGTTGCGATTAAACAGTTTGAGAGATAAGAAGAAAAATAGTTCACTAAAGACAGTCCCTCGAATTTGAACAGTTGTCGGATGAGATCTTTTCGGTTGAATTTCTTGACACCAAATCCAAGTGTCTGTTCAACTATTCCTCATATTTGGCGATATGGTGAAGCCTAGAATACTTCTCTCTAATAAATAGATGACATTACTATCAAATACTTTTTCTCTAATTTTTGGTTCCGCCACTCAATCAATGATTGGTTCCGCGACTAAATAACTTAGTAAACAGAATTTACCTGAAATATGAGATAAAAACTAACGACGAGGATATTCGAAGAATGACGCCTGGTGGTTTATTCTAAATTGAAGTATGCAAGGTAACTTATAATTTGGTAACAATTTGAAATTGGTAATCACACCACTCAATACCTAAATTAATTTTTCAAATGTCAAAATTCACTGTAAAAAAGTATGAATTTTGAATAATCGTAATTATTTTTCTGGTAAAATCATCCGAGAATGAAATTATTAATAAAGAAATTGTATTTTCAATCTTGGTTCTTTACCAGAAAATTAATTTAGGTATTGAGTGGTGTGATAACCAATTTTAAATTGATACCAAATTATCAGTTACCTTGCATACTTCAATATAGAATAAACCACCAGGCGTCCTTCTTCAAATATCCTCGTCGTAAGGAAACTATTGGAATGGCTGTTATTATCAATTGAATTGATTACAGTATTCAATGAAAACTAATTTTTGAATTCATCTGTAGTTGATTGTCAATGATGAGTCATTTATATAAATCGCAAGGAGTGGTTCTTATTACATCTTTTAGAGCAACATTTAGAATATCCGTTATATAACTCTACTTGTACGATTGACTTCCTTTCATAATTAGTGAGTTTTGTTTTATAATAAAACGCATTTAATAATTGAAACAATTATTAAATAATTATTAAATTGTTTAAAATGACTTCAATTCTTAACGAATTCAAAGTTTTTGAATTTATTTCAGAAGATATTAAAAAAAACATTGTATTATTTCATGTTTTTAACAGTAATTTTGGTATTTGTGTAACGAATGACGATAAAGTCTATGCTTTGGGTGAAAGACAAAAAATTGAACAATACATTGGATATGAAGTGGAAAATAATGAAAACAATTGTGTATTAATAAGTGAATTGTGTAAAAAAAACATTCAACAATTCTTTTATATATCTGATCAAGCTCTTTATTTATTCGCGAGAATAAATTATAATATATTTAGCAGTGGTTGTAATTATTTTGGACAACTTGCAAGAGGTTATAAAAGTGATGAATATTTGAAACCACAGAGAATACCAGATTTCGACGATAAGGACATCATTGACATATCATGCGGTGGTGTTCATTGTTTAGCACTTTCATCTCAAGGACTGGTCTATGGGTGGGGTGATAATTATTGTCAGCAATTTGATAATTCGGAAGAATTGCAGAGATTTTATTCTCCAGTTTTGATTAACGGTGATAACAGTGAGTTTGGAGTCGAAAAAAGAGTGAAACACATTCACTGTCACAGAAAGTCTTCACTTTTGGTGACTTTCGATGGTTTTGTGTATATTTTGAATCCAAAAGAATGGCATTTAAAGAACAAATTATCAGAATTGAGTGAAGTCAACAAAATATATTCATTAAGTGGCCTTAACAAAGAATATTGGGCAATTGTTTTGAAAAACAGCGGAAATATTGAATACTTTCGGGCGGAAACTGATAGAAAAACAATTAATTCAAAATCAGAAAGTTTTATTATTTCAAACTATTATTCAGAATTGTTAATTGTTATAACAATTGAAGGAATCAAAATAATTTATTTACAAGATGGATCAGTTTATCCAATTAGCGAACACATGAATGAATTTGAAATCTGTTTATTCAGATTTCAGTCAACTTTTACAACAATTCATTTGAACGAAAATAAAATTCAATACAAATACTATGAATTTAATGAAAACACCGAAACATTTTCACAAACAACTAAAACACTTGTTTTCGAGATAGAAGACTATAATAAAAGGCATTATAAAGGAGAACATTTAAGTTTAAAGGAATACCGGATTTTTAATACATTACCCGAAATTCTGAATAAAAAAGTGGATTATTATCACCAAGTATCAAAATGTAATTCTTATTATAAATATTCGGCATATTTTGTAATGAAAAACGGAAAAGTCTATGCAAACCGCAAAGGAACTAACGAATTCTATTTGATCAAAGAATTGAGTAATGAAAGTATCGAGGAGTTCTTTGAAGGAAAGTTTTGCATGTTTGCAAGAACAGATAAAAATGATATTTTCAGTTGGGGTGAAAATTGGTCTGGGGAATTGGCAAGAGGATTTAAAAGTAACGACTTACGAAACATGGATCCAAAGAAAGTAGAATTTTTCAAAAACAGGAATATTATTGAAATCAGTTGTGGTTATGATCATTGTCTGGCACTCACAGAGGAAGGATTGGTCTATGCATGGGGTGATAATAGGTTTGGACAGACTGGAAGTAAATGTGATAAAGAGGAAGAATTAATACCAATTAGAGTAGAATTAAGTGATTCTTCAGACAGAGTGAAGTTTATTCATTGTTCTGTTTGGACTTCATGTGCGGTGACAGTCAATGGCAGAGCATATCTCTGGGGAAAAATTGAAGGAAGAAAAACAGTTATTCCACAATTAATTGAAAGTGATGTGAATAAAATGTATTTGAATTCTGATAAGTATTTTTCGATACTTAAAATGAACGGAGACTTCAAATTAGAAGATAACAAGAAATGTGAACATATCTTTGAAACTAATGTTATTGATATATCAGATTCACAGACTGTTTTAAAAGAAGATGGTGTCTATAAACTAGATGAGGACAACAAATCGATTGAAAAAACAAATTATTCTAATTTTTATGAATTCCTTTTGTTTGAAAAGAAAAAAATAGATGCAACGATTAAAATAAAAAGTGACGGATATATTATGCAACCAATTATTGGATTAAACAAATATTTTGACGGCAAACTGAAATTGAGGAAAAAATTTGTCGCAGTTTATGAAAACAAATTTGAAAAAGAATTCAAAATAATGAGAGAATTAGGATTTGGTTGTAATGCCACAGTTGATAAAGTTATACAGAAATCTACTAACAAAGAATTCGCCATCAAAAGAACCATTTTGGAAGTACATCCATCTAAAAATGAGGACGTTATGGACATACTAGAAGAAATTCGAATTATGGTTCAACTGAAAGAATGTGAAAATGTTGTCAAATATTACAACTCTTGGTCTCAGATAGAGATCAATGATAATTTGGCTAAATTTGATGGAAATGGTATGGGCGATTTATATATTGAAAATATTCTGTTCATTCAAATGGAATTATGTTCTCAAGATTTGGATTCAATTATTAAATTAATAAACAAAGATTTGAGTGAAGAAAAATATAAAACATTTAAATATTTCATTCGAAATGAACTCTTCCTACAAGTTATTAAAGGACTAGATTATTTGCATTCATTTATGCCGAAGGCGATTGTTCATGGAGACCTTCATGAAGGGAATATTCTGGTCAAAAATGGATGTGTTAAGTTGAGTGACTTCGGGGTATCCAAATTCCTTAGTAGTAATCGCGAGAAAAAGAGGTCCAACTTTACTCCGACAATCCCTAAAGCGAAACCTGACATCAATAAAGATATGCAAGATCTTGGAAATAAAGTTGGAGTTTATATCTTTTCTGATAAGAGGTGAGTTGTTTGTTTTTGATCATAATTTTATTTAAATATTTTTGTTCTTAGTGTAAATTATCAAGGAGTAGAAGAAATTGAATTGAAAAAGCTCAAAGTTTTTATTGATAATCAATCGGAAAATATTCAAAAATTCGAAATTAATATGGAATTAAAGTGTGAAAAATCAAATGATATCATTGAAAAATTGGGCAAAGAAAAAGATAGAACAAATTGTAGTGAACTTTTGGCTAAATCTCACGAATGGACTGTCGATACAAACCTTAGAAGTGATGATTATTATAAAGAATTCATTAAAATAATTGAAGAAGACTATCTCTCACAGAAACAAATCCAAAACCCATTAACGGAGAGCGATGACAATGAAGAGCTGAGAATTATTAGAATTTATATGATATTCGCCCGTTTATTCAATTGGTTCCGGCATTTAATAACTTGGAGATAAACTCTATCACAAAACAATTATATTATTATTTGTATTAGTTAACTTCAAAACAATAATAAACAAGGTTCGGTATCAAACCGGTTATTACTACATTGACAAGTTATATCTGTGACATTAGATTCAAAAATATTTGATAGAATTTTTCTATCCGCTTGATCAA
>JAQGCQ010000251.1:0-17203 GCA_034699945.1 Chamobates pusillus
ACACTGAACCGTTTCATTAATGACCAGCAGTTTTGCGCGAATTATTTTATGATTTCCATCGAATACTGAATTGATTATCATTTTAATCAGTTTTGACAAATTGAAGACATTTAGGATTGGAATCAATTGAGGGAATGTCGTCGGAATTGATAGCAGTATTGCCTCCTGTATTGAAGTTATGCTCTCATCGCTCGGACCTAAAAATAAGTTAATTATTCACTGAATGATTGGTTAGTATTTTGAAGCATACCTTTAGTTTCAAGAGCCAGGACTCGATTAAAAGCACTGTAGAGCGCAAATATGTCAGCCCTGAAGGTATCGTTATCGTCGTTATTACCGGTGGCGCGGGTATACAAAACTCGGGACCGAATTATAAACTTTATAATCCACGACAAGACACGCATACACTTTAGAATAGGTTCTCTTTTGTCGGGAACAGTGACCAACTCTGCGCACTGCTTCACACAAGATATCAGTGGTCTGTGAACCAGAGCTGCAGAAAATTGACTCTCAATATATACATCGAGTGCCGTCTCATACGACTTGAATCTGTTCTCAGATAATGTCGTGAAGATATCTATCAAAACTCTAAAGACAAGCCCAGAATGAGGTGTTGTCGTTCCGTCATTATTAGCGAACAGAGCAAAGAGTGCGTCCAAAACATCTTCGAGAAACTTAACCAACTCATGGCCAGGAATTCTTGTAACTCTTTGTAAGGAATCGCTGACATTATCGGTTGTCCTCCACTTAAGTAGTGATAAGAGATCGCTGTTTTGGGTTAACTTAGAGGACACCAGACATGTCTTTATGTGCGCACACTCTTTGGGCGATCGGCCGAACTGACCAGAAGTGGATGCATTGACTGAGTCTTTGGGTCCCCACGGGATGAAGATATAGTCGTTGACATTATCTAATTTGCGGATATCATCGCATTTGTAAATAAAGATTTCGTGGTCTCCGTCGGCAATACAGGCGCCCAAATTGTCGGCCAACGGAAGAAATGCGAAACCAATGAGTTTGCGATCCCTTTCTTTTGAGGAACAGTGTCTGAACTCGAATCTGATGTGCGCCCCTTCGAACAGGTCTAACGGTACGTGTATTTTCATGTGTTCGCCAAGTTTTGGACAGTTCTGATGATACAGAATATGAGATCTGTAATACGTGACTCTGTCGTCATTCACACCACTACTGATTGATTTCTCTTGGATTCCATTCTCAGTGACCAAACAGGTCGACACTTCGATATTCTTTGGTATGGCTTTACCTAAGATTAAGTCAAAAAATTTATTAAAGGAATTCATTTTTAGATCAATTAAATAGAAATCTTAAAAACAAAAATTCAAATCAAAAGATATTTTATAACAATTAGTGTTCAAAATATGAGCGCACAGACAGACAGACAGACAATCATTAATAGCATGAGTTCACAAATGGATAATTACCTCCTTTTTCGAACTCTGACCACTCTATCGACAAATAGAGATCATTCCGAAAACTGCCGGCAGTTATGATTTCACCGAAACTTTTGGTCAAAGCTATACAAGTGTTGGGCGCTTCCATCAGACTTAAGGGCGGGTCATCTATGAGTAGTTTTGCCGATATATTAATGAAGCTGTTCTGGGAATGGGTTAATTTGTTTGTCTGTTTCCGAATTATAACATCAAAATTGGAGGCGATATCGCCTTCATATAACTTTAGCGCCACATCTGAGTCACGGATCAGGTCTGCAATAGGGATCAGATTGAAAGCCAAGGCTCGCTTGAAATAACCGGTTCCCTGCGCTGTCTTTCCCGACCTCTCATTCATAAACATTTTGCCGAAACGCCAGACCTGAACACAGAGTTGCATACCATCTGTCGATTGGACGTACAGTTTCTTTGATGACAGATCTGTAAACAGCACTCGATTTACTTTACCGCTCGGGCGGTAACAGAACTTTTCGGTTATATAATCGGTTCCATCGAAGAGACAAAAATCGATTTGGATTTGATCTTCAACTGTATTGAAGTTTGTTTCGCGAATATTAAGATAAAAGTGGTTTTTGTTTGACTTCTTATCGGACTTCTTCTCCCGTTTGCCACTCAATGTCATCAAACTATCACCGGATCCACTGTTTGATTGTTGATTCAGATGGATGTCCAGTAATTCAAGCGGTGACTTAGACTCGGGCTCTATTGGTTCACAATTAAGACGGGGAACAAAGTCAAGCCCGAGTAAGTGGTTGCCCCAGTCCAATTTGGACACTATCTGTGACTTCAATATCTTTGCGTTATCGGTGGTGGTTGTGGTGGACATCATTTGTTTCCTCCATTCGATTACTTCAATCATTGCTATTCGTATTGATTCGAATTTGTTGTGTTCTCGAAGAAGATATAATTCGCGCCATTTTGTTGACCACTCGCGTAGTGTCGAAACCACTTCCGAAGACACCGGATCTTCGGGTGCCGACAGACTATCACTGAAATCATTGATTAATATTTCAAAATACAATTTTTGTCAAAAGTTTTAATAATGATTTGAGGATTAATTCTGAAGAATATTTGGATTAATTGACAAAAGAATAGATTATAAGAATTGTTACCAATTTTTATCCGAATTAAATCCTTTGATTTGTACATAATTTGCGGGAAATATCCCTATTTTAGCGCTATTTCGTTGAGAATATCCCCGAAACCAGCCTTTAATCAAATCAATCAACGATTAGAACAAATAAGGGATCAATTTCTTGGATTAACAAACCATTGCATTCTTGTAAGATAATCATCAGCTCTCCGACAGTCAACTGAAGACATTCCGAAGAATTGGATTTGAAATTATGTATTGCTTTTGGAAATGAAGACAAAAAATATTCAATAAAATGAACCGAAATTAAGGCGAGAAACCAATTATCGGTAAAAGTGGAGGCCGTTCGCCACCGAAAAGCACTTACCGATTGCTAATTGTTTGCAATTAGACGAATGCCATAAACCTTTTTCTTTCATAGTTTCCTCGTTTATTGAATAGGAATTTCAAGAATCTTATCATTTATTCAATCGTTAAAAACAAATGAGTTTTTTATTTTTTGGTTAAAATTGACGGATATTTCACTATTGCTGTCATTGTATTGCAAACCAATAACATCTCAATTATTATTGTTTGGCATCTCTTTTGACACTAATTTAACGACATTTACATGAGTTTGAAAACCTATTTTCGTCGCTTTAATACGGATTTTAAATTGAAATTCAAATCAAATTTCAAATTCAATTCAATTATTGATTTTTCAATTTTCAAACTCATGTTTTTTTGTGCATTCAATCAAAACATAATAAGAATTGAAACCAAAAACAACGACTATCTGTCAAAACATTTTTCAATACAAATGTACCGAAAGTTTGCAAATAGGGTTCAATTCATAGGCTTTTGGTTACGTTATTGGTTTCTATAATACAATAAAAACAAAACCATTTGTTTTATTGATTTGATTGAAAATAAACTTTTTTATGGACTTAACTTCAAGTCTATTATAATTTGAATTTTAATAACTATTTGAACGCAACTTAAAGATGACATTAAATTAGGACAAATGAAATTTATTTGATAAAACAAGGTCAATTCAATTTTACTAATCTAATTAAATTTTTAATTCAACTCAATAGAGAAAGAAAGAAATAAAAGCTTTTATTCGAAAATTCACTATTTTTAGAACTTATTTAATTAGCAAGCTCATATTCATGAATTGAATAGTTAAGCTTCAAGAGTTTTGATAAATGAATCAAAATTTAAGAATAATAATTAATTCATGAATTTTAAGCTCATTTTCTTAGAAAATTCATAAATAATTTAAGTTTAATCTTGATAAGTTAAAGTAAAGACTCTGCATAATTGCATAAAATGTTAATACTCAATTCTGAGATTAAGTACTTGTGTTAATTTGTTTAGTCTGTTACCTTGAAAATATTCAAAATATGAATATTCTTAGAGCATGAAGAAAATATCGGCTTTTATACCTTGAAACTAATTATTGATTTTTTGGTTTCTATGGATCTTCTTTTGTCTCATTTGAGGAATAGATGGCAATACTATCAACTGTCCAATAAATATCTAAATAACGCAATAACTGCATTGAAAGGTTACACCTTTTATAAACATGAAGTAACAGTTAAATCAGTTCAAACACAGCATATAAAAGGTATCAATTTATATAACAGTCCATTGATTTATACAATATTTCGATATCAATAGTGAGAAATAATTGAATCGAAAAAACACACAAAAAATATGATAACAAAAATGGCGGACAAAGTGTTGAAAACGATTTGTTTTCAATGAAAGTGAAGACAAAAACAAGAAAAATATCAAATAATTAATTAATTAGTTATTTAATTAAATTTCAATTCATCTCAAAATGAATACCAAATAATAATCAATAATTAATATTAAATCAAATTTTAATATAAAATCCGATTCTCTCAGAAAAAGAGTCGATTTATTTGTTAAATCAATTCTTGTAATTATCAAACCATTTGAATGTCTTTGTGGTCAACGGAGTCACATATGATGGACAGTAACAGCAATAGATCTGCAGATGAATACATTGATGACGCGTTGATCACAGATTCAGTTAAGAAACTCTTGTCCGACAACTCAGACGGCAATCATTTCGATTTGACGGCCGATCTGTTGACACACACGACCAGTGCTTCGCATTCGGCCGTCAATTGCGGACAAATAGGCGGCCATTCGGGTGCAACAGTACAGGAGGGCATGGATTTGGTGGACGCGTTGGATACACTCGTACAGCACTTAAGCCGCGAAACCAAAACCCTTCCCAACGATTGTGAACCGAACGACATGTCTGTCAACGCATTTACTCCGTTTGAAATGGTTTTTATGGACCATAACTACTGTAAAATGGATTTGTTGGCCGCCAACCACACCGGTGCCACTCAACCGATTGGTGGCCAACAGTCGGACAAGTCTTTTAGTCAGTCATCGCCGCAAAAGACAATTGTCTCCAATAGTTCTCAGTCGCCAGTAGTTCAGTCGCCGTCATTCACGTCATTCAATGATAATTCATACGCATCTTCATCGACAGTGTCGGCCACATCGCCGGCACCGCAAACACCCGGTTCTCCGCCGGTGCCGTCAACACCTCCTTCGTCTTCATCGGGCAAGAAGTCACCGAAGACGCCGTCGGCTTCGCGACGATCTCAGCGACAAATCGATAGAATAGAGAAAACTGTTTTGGAAAAAATTAAAGCAGAAAATCAAGAAATGCTTAAACGAGAAAAAGAGGAAATGGTTTGTAATTTGAAAACATTTCTAATTTGTCGATCAATTGATCTCTTGTTCTGTTTGACAGTCCTATCAATAAATAGTTTACAAATTTTGTTTAATAAATGATTGATTCGTTTAATTAGTTATTAGTATTTAAAAATCAATAAATCGATAAAATAATGTGTTTTTACCTCAAAAATGATGGAAACACTAATTGTTGTCTTTGGATAGGAGTCACCAAATAAGATAAGACAAGCCATTGATCAGCCGATTGAAGATACTGTCAAAGATGTGGACGAAAGCGAACTCGTAATCGATTTCGATAAGAAAAAAGATAACAAAACAAACACTAATCAAAGCAATAAGAAAAGGATTAAAAGAAGCAAATCTCAAACCAATGGTATGTCTGGTGTTCTCACTATTAGTCACTCATTAAATACCTGTCGATTCCAATGTCTATCCTATTGACCAATAAATGTCTTTATCTGACAATTATAGTCAGCTTTTCATTCGTTTTAATTTCTGATTGTTTTGAATAAAACTTTTATTTTTGTTTCGATAAACAATAGATTAGATAAGAAAACAGATTTAATAATAGTTTTGTGTTATTCTTATCACTAATATTAAGGAACAAATAGTTTTCTCTTCACTTCCATTAAAAGTGATAAATAAGTTGAACGATAAGTTCAGATATAATGTGTTTGAAATGTGTTTCAAATTCTAATGACTTTTTTCGTAATTAATATTCGATTTTTTCCGTTTGTTTTTTAATGAAAATATATTCCCTTTTAATTTGAAACAAATGTTTGTGATTTGTTTTAATAGAAACGACTCATAAAAAGTCTCGAATGGAATCCAAACATAAAGTTTTGGATAAAAACAGTGAAAAAATTGGTGAAAAGTCAGACACTTCTGGCGCTCAAAAACAGGAGACCTCTGAAATGGATGACGTAATCGCAGCGCTCAGGTCTGGTGTCACTGATTCCGATGATAACGATAAGGGCTCCGGTAATGGCAGACAACAGAGGAATAGACGCAAACCAAAGCGTTGGGACGACGACGAAGTCGAGGTCGACTTTAGTGGACAGTTGGGTATTCTCGCAGAACAACAGAAACAACGCCAAGAAAATGATGAAAATCTTGACCAAAGTCTCGATGAAAATGCAAATAAACGCAAAGTCTTGAGTTCTGACAAAACAAATACAATCAGTGATAATACTAATGAAAATTCAGATGAAAAGAAGCCAAAGGTTTGACATTTGAGAAGATTTTTATCCAAATTTTATTAACAAATGTCTTATTTTTAGGCAAATGATTCGCAATTGTCTTCAGAGGAAGACGAGGAGGAATCGGGTGATGACTTCGGTAGTGAAGATGACCCTGATAAATTATGGTTAGTTATCTCAAATTAATGTCTCGACTAAAGTTTGCAATCTTTCACTAATATCTGATGAATAATGTATTTGCTATCTGTATATGTGCTGACACTAACACTACCACTTCTTATTCTGAGTCTTATTTATAGTTTTGCATATTTTCCCAAATGATTCAAATTGTTATTAATTTTAATTTTTGTGAATTAAAGGTGTGTTTGCCGTCAACCACATGACGACCGCTTTATGATTGGATGCGACTCTTGTGAGGAATGGTTTCACGGAAGTTGTGTTAATGTCACTAAACTGCAAGGTTTGTGTCATTTCCTGAATATTTATCTCAAGTGTTGAATAAGAATCAGTTCCAGTGATGAAAGTATATCGACATCTGGTTTGAGACATTTCGACAAATGATTCGTTTATAAAAACTTTGATTAATTTGGATCTAATTTATGTGTTTATCATTTTAAAGGTCGTAATATGGAGAAGGCTGGCCAGGAATGGCTGTGCACCACTTGTGTCAAAGGCATTAGTGATGGCATTAGTCGGGCTGAGCTCAAGAAACAGGCGGATCAAAAGCGCGCCAAATTAGAGGCCGAGGAAAAAATCAGAGCTCAGGTCAAACGGGCGGCAAAAGAGAAGTTCCTTAAGAAAGAAAGATCCAGAGAAATACCCAAACAAAGGGAACGCAGAAATTCTGAGGGAAAACCACAGAAAACTGTGCAAAAACCACAATCAGTTGAACAGAAGGCCAGTGTTTTGGCCAAAAAAGTGAGTCAAATGCCGCCCAAAAAACGTGAATTGCATTTAAGACAAGAAACTGAAGAGAAGGAGAAACTGAAGAAATTGATCCAATCATCTAAAAAGAATTTGGACAAAAAGAAGGAACTCCTCAGTAAAAAGATTTCTAAAAAAGGATCGGGTGGTGACCAAAATGCCCACAAATCACCCACTTTTGAACCAATCTCTAAAGTAGTGCCAATTGTTCGCAAACCAGAGGTCAAGAAGAAACATAAGGATGCGATCGATCCATCAGTTCAGGATCTGTTCAAAGCAGAGCCCATTAAGAAGACATCGATGACTGCACCACAAACGCCTACAACACCCAATCCAAGTATGCCAACATTCGCGAGAAAGACATCTGTGGACACCCGACGCTTATCTACCTCAGGGCCGACCGAACGCCAGTGTCCTTCCGGTTGCGGGAAAACAGTTCGCAGCGAAACAACCATTTATTGCAGTCAGGAATGCATCGAAACTCACGTCAAAGACTGTGTAAAACATTTAAGAGCTGTTCGTAAAGAGAAGATCATCGCCGGCGACAGACTTAAGCAGTTCGACGACAGGTGTGTTGTCGTTGAGAAGAGTAGCGGCCGAATACTGTCCGGCAAAGACGGTATACCAGAGAAAGATGTCTTAGAATACATAAAAGCAAATCCATTGTTCGAAGTGTTTAAGCCTTCGATTAAGAAAAAGGAGGACCAAAACTCGAAGATATTGTCTTCGCCTATAAAGTCGCCCAAAAAAGAGGACAGGAAGTCATCCCTAAGTAGGAGCAACAGTCGCGGAGAGGAAGGATCTGATATGATTAGGGCTAATGTCAAGACCACTCTTAAGGAGATTTTGAATCAAAGGTATTGTTGTTTTGTTATAACATTCTTCACAAGTATTTAGTTATCAATTGATTCTGTCTTCAGATGCAAAGATGCGAACGACACGTCTGTCTCTTCGGACGAAATCAGGAAAACCGCTCATAAAATAGAAGACGAATTGTTTAAACTGTTCAATAAGGAGACGTCTAACAAATATAAGAACAAATACCGGTCCTTAATATTTAATCTTAAAGACCCCAAAAATCAGGGGCTGTTCCGCAAAGTGGTCAGCGGTAAGATTAGCCCCGAAAGACTTGTTCAGATGTCTGCCGAAGAATTAGCTTCCAGTGAATTAGCAAAATGGCGGGAAAGGGAGAAGATAACCATGCTAGAAATGATCAAAAGGGACGCCGCCGAGAAAGTCAACCAGGTCATTGTCAAAAAGACACATAAAGGCGAAGAAGTGATCGAATCCAATATTGTTAACGAATCACCGATTGATCCCAAAAACGGTAAAATGCCTTTAATTGTTATTTAATCTGTAAATACACTAACGATAGGAATGCCTTCTTTTATCGAATAAGTTTTGGCGCAAAATATATTTGATTCTAATTAAATAGAGGGCAGTCCTAACCCTATGAATACCTTTTGATTGAATTTGGCGTTTGATTCAAATACTGAATTTTGATTACTTTTAAGATTAATTGCAATTCTAATCAATTTTATGTCTTTTAGACGATACAAAGTCTACGAACCCCTCCTCCGGTTCCAATTCCGGTGTATCCACTCTTTTAGACGATTTAATGGGTAATTCAACGGTGGACACGACCTCACAGCACAGAACACACTTGTTTTCGAGCAATTGTCGCATTTGTTTGAGTAAACAATCGGAAGACTCTAAACATGAAGTGTCGAAGAAATCGTCGGCACAGAACTCAACGCGTGAAGAGTCTTTGCGACCCACTCCTAAACGAGTGCGGGTCGATCACGATTCAGCCAATAAGATACTCCTCGAGGCCGCAAAACTCAGCTCTTCAACATCTAAGCGGTCGACCAGTGCTGAAGATGAAGAGGTTCGCGAAATGCCGACCTCTACAGTGACCCTCTCATCCCCTGAAGTGCCCACCAGTTCTTCATCATCGCGTCCCGTTTGGAAGGGCTCTGTATTTATGCAAGACGTGGCTAAGTTTGCCGCAAATGCAGTCAAAGTTAGCGGAACTGTCGGTGACTTCTTGTCTCAGGTATACAATTGTGTTAACCATTCTCTTTAGCGATGGTCTAAATTTGATTCAATTTTGTCAACGTTTAGGACATCTCAAGTCAGGTGACAGTAATCGGTAGAATAGCACCGGAACAGGTGCTCGACTACGTTAAGAAACTCCGATACTCTTCACGGACTGAAATCGGTTTAGTAAAGTTCCTGTCCTCTAAAGAAGACCGAAAAGAATACGACGCCTTTTTCGACTATTTGGATACTCGAAAGCGTTACGGCGTTGTCGGCAATACTGGAAAAGCACTGAAAGACTTCTACATTCTGCCCCTTCCCAGGAATGGCGAAGTTCCTGATGTCTTATTACCGTTCGACGGACCCGGTATTCAAATGATTGGTTCGACAATTATTCAGTTTTTCTTATCATTTGTTTTATTTGATTTCAGGTTTAGACAAGAAGTCAAACCGACCCAACCTATTGCTGGGGATACTCATCCGCAGCAAAGGACACTCCAAAGTCCAAACGCCACAAACCTCATCCACAAACACATCTTCGACCAAAACAAAGACATCGAACACAGTGTCAAACACTTCAGAATTCCGTTCTTATACGCCTCCACCGAAGACCTCATCCAATGAGTCGTCGCCCGAAGATAGCAAAGACACGGAAGACGTCTCATATACACCTCCGCGCACGACATCCACTTCTTGGAAGAAATCCAAAACAAAGAGCAGCGCCGATGACGACGAGCCCTATGATCCGGAAGAGGCAGAGCTCTCAAACTCTGACTCTTTGCCGGTGGCCTCGTCTTCAACGCCATCAATAGAGGAACTGATGGAACAAATCGCCAAAAGTACAAATCCGGTGGAAATGACATCTTCTGTGTTGTCTGCAATCGCCGGCTCCTCAAATCTGGAGCTCCAGCGCCGACTACTGGACCAGTTGACCGCCAAAGTTGATGAACAGAAGCGACAACTGGAGGCACAGAAGGCCGAGGCTGAGGCCCAGTCCTCTCAGTCGCATAAAAGCACTTCAGTCATACCCGGTCTCGACGGACAGTTTGCGTCGACACTCAAAGACATTAAGATTCCGGACAACATTCATGACATACTATCGACAGTCAAACAGAAGACACAAGAGATAGAACAGCAACAGGAAAGGTTGAGGGCTGTGGCCGCCGCCGGCTTCAAGTTTGACGACCCAATTGTCAAGAATTTCGGTACAAAGACTGGAATCGACGGTAATTATTAACACGAATTTCAATTATTTCTCAAAAATGTCAATATATTTCTCGTCTTATTATTCATTCGATTCATAGGTTTTTATCAAATGTTAACTCAATTTATAGAATACTAACAAATAATTATCAAAATTTGCAATTTTAGACCAAATGGAGAGATCACCCGAACCCGAACCCATGGATTTGGACGAAGAGGTGACTCCTCAAAAGTCGACTATTATTGAAGTCAATACTCCCGTTCCGGTCACGACTGCGGCTGAAACTACTGCTCAGCCAAAGACAGCGTCCGATCCAAGGCTTAGGTCTAAAAAGCAGACACCGCTGCCATCCATAGCACAAGAGTCGGGCTCTGATTCACAGGTGACTGCCATGACTCCCGACGAGTTGATGCAAAAGGCGAGGGAACAAATGGCCGCATTGGCTCAGATGGAGGCCAACAGTGGGTCCGCCTCTACAGCAAAGCCCACTCCCAATAAAAATAATAATCAAATCAATGATAATTCAAATAAATCGTCAAAAATTAAGATTCAGTGGAAGAAAAGGAAATGAAAGATAAGTTTTTGTTGATTTTGTCGACGAAAATCAAATTTTGGAAATTTTTTGTTTCATTATTTTGTTTTTTGCCTGAATTTTGTTTCAAAATATCATTTTCTCATTAATTGATAGTTTTTTCTATAAAAAGTTTAACTTTTTTTTGAACTATTCTTTTGTTTTTGTTTTTTTTTGTTTTTTCAAATCAAATGAAAAATCTTATCATTCATTTCAAAACTGTTTGAAAACATCTATAAAAAGACATTTTTAATCATTTCATTCATAAAATTCATTCATTCGATTGTTTTTCACTCATTATTTACATAAGACTTACACTTAAAATATAATATCATTTCATTAAAAGAAATCGTTTTTTCCTTTTCTTTTAAATAAATGAAATAAATATTACTTTAATTATGTATTTAATAAATCACTTCTTATTTAAAACACAGAATTAAAGAAAATGATTATTAAATTCCTAATTATTTGAAAGACTAACTGAATCTTCATTTATTTCATTCAAAAGCATTTGTTATCAAAAGTTGAAAAAATTGTTCAGTAATTGAATTACACATCATTTGAGATAACATTCCTCTGACTTTCGGACTATAATTATCTTTAGATTTATTGAATGGAAAAAAATTCCTCAAAAATTGCTTTTAAATCATTTCAAACAATTTTTTCTATTCAGACATTTATTGGCAATAATTGATCCAATTTTGAATCTAGGACCTTTATTACAACCTTTAAATAGTGTTCTCAATTAGAATTAGTTCATATTTTGTTGATTTATGACGTCTTACCTAGCTATTAATTTTTTATCAAGTTTATTTTTGTAATTATGACGAGAATGTGTGAACTTAAGTGTATGGCAAAGAATGTTATCTAGATCTTTTTTGCTTTCAAGTGTTTCTTTAGCCAATTACTTAATTTATTTAATTATGATAGGTTATCTTGATTATAACCTAGCAAAAAATAGTTTCAAAACTTTTTTATCTCAATTAAAAGGCCATTATTTGCACGGATTTTGAGGGACGGGCTCTCAATGCGACAAAATAAGTATCATGAACTTATTGAAAGAGTTACCCTGGTAACTAATTATGTCCAAAAAACTATTAAAATAAATATAAAGATTTTTTTGTGAGGAGTTGGCTCAGGTCACACACAAATGAGTAATCTGGGAGGGGTTGGCTTACAAACTAAACTAAACTTGGTTACAAAATACATTGCGTGCAGTTCTTCATTAATGCAATTAATAAAATTGCAATTAATTATTATAACTGCACTCCTTTAAGAATGCAGCTTGCAAATTATAATAATTAATTGTGAACAGGGATGGCCAACCCATAGATAAAACTTTGAGAACACAGTTATCAAATTGGGGGAAGACTTGCTCTCAGAACAACTCTTCAAATTGTGTTTGAGATAAGCCTCACGTTTGCGATAAAATCTAAATTTGTGTGTTTGAGGTGTGATTTGTGATCAGCACCTGTTGTTGGTCAGCACCACTTCTTCTGACCTCAAATTGGTGTTCTGTGTGGACACCACTGGGACTCAATGTCTGTCCTCAGAGCGCATGAGTCAGTCGTGAGTTTTGAGCGCAAACACAACGCATTCATTGATTGCATTTTCAATACATGTTTTGCATTGTTTTTATTCAGCATTTGTTTACATTAATTATATTTTTTTATTGTTTTTTTTTACTGAACACTGATTTTAATTTGTATTCATTTGTCTTAAGTTTTGCTTTTGATTTCAGTTCTCATTCCGTTTTTAAGACAAAGACTCAGTTTTTAAATTTTTTTGTTGTTTGAATTTTGAGTTTTTTTTTCTGTCGACAATTTGTGTCCAAAAAATGCCAATAAATCGGCAAATGTTTTGTCTGAAACCATCGACGAGAATCACTGCTCCAACAATTGCTTCTTCGGCTAAATGTAAGACAAAAGACTCAAAACAAGAGTCGAGTCCATCGTTTGAGCCCATAATGAGTCCGACATCAAACCTGACCCGAAGCAGAAGTCTTCGTTTACCTCAGAGGTCTCCCATTCATTTAAATGGACGCAAACGTGAGTATTGATTATCATTAAGATATGGTTGAGTTGTTTGTCAAGTGATCTGACCATTGAATTGTATGTAATCCCAATCAGACTCGAGTCCGATCTCAGAGTCAGAGAAAAAACAGTTGGAATTAGAAAAGAAGATCAAAGAACTCGAAAATGAGATGAAAGAAGTCAAAGAAATCAACGAATTCCTCGCCAGTGAACGGGAAGTACTGGTCGACAGTCTTAAAGAAGTGGAGGACAGTCTCGACTCTTTACGATTGGATAATATCGGTCTCAAAGACTCCGTTAACTTAAAGGAGGAAATGATTCACAATTTGAGCGCAAAATACGCCCGAAATCGGAAGGTTTGGGAAGAAAACGAACGGAAAGCCACTCAAGAGATCAAAATGTTGGACGACATCGTAGACCACGTGATCGACACATTAAAAACATTACCAGAAGAGGTTAGGTCTTCTGAACAGATCCAACACTTACTGGAAGTGTTGTCAGAGGACACCATCAAAAAGTAATCCTCTCTTCATATTGTAAACTAGACAAGGTATTCCTTCCTCAAGTATTATATATTATCATCTCATTAAACAACGAATTGCCATAAACTTCTTCCTCTTAAGCCATCGATGGCTAAACTCTTTATTCCAGAATTTATTTGTAAAATAAACTCAAAATAATTATTACGTTATTTGTGAATAAATCAACAGTTGGTTTGAAAACAAAACACTTCTCAATAGTATTGAACTGAAAGTCAATGAATGACTCAAAAAGTTGTAATTTTTTAAATGTTTTATTTTTTTTGAATTCAATTAAAAACATTTAAACACTGATTGTCTTCTACTTATTCCGTCTTCAGATGAGATTTTGTTGAAAATATTTTTGTATTTCATTGAATTAATTGATTGTCACTCAAGTAATGGGAGTTTGCGATTGTTTTGGTGACTCAAATCAAGTCTCTGCCGAAGAGGTACTCATTTGAGTAAAACTTGTTTTAATTGAATTGACATTTATTTGTCTTCTGTTCCCAAAACAGAGGGATCTCTCAAAGCCTCGGAAGTGCACTGATTTGTTATGTCTGACCTTATTCTTGCTCTTTTGGGCCATTTTGGTACACAATCTGAAAGTCAAACCCATTTCCTGTCATTTAATGTCAATTTGTTTTCAGATATTTATCTCTTCCTTTGCTTTCGTAATCGGAAGCCCTTCGCGTCTAATCCATGGCTCGGATTCATTTGGTAACACTTGTGGTTACACTAATTCCCGATTCGATGAACTACAGTTGTCCGGACTCGATATGACTGACAAACCGTACTTATTATTCATTTTATTCATGAGTTCATTGAGTCGAAGGTTGAGGTCATTCCTACGATTAGTACTTCTATTAATAGAGATATCGATTTAAAGCCAATTATTCTGTTTTAAAGTCGAGTAACTTTTCTTACGTTAAGAATTGAATTGTTTTTCCAATTATTGTTCACTTTGTTTGTCCTAAAAGTCTGGCCACACCTTCCACTCAACTCTTCACTTATAACAACTCTTCCAATATTAACCATTGATTTGTTTTAAATGTCAGATATCTGTTCCATTTGGATCAGACTAACCCCCAGACATCACTCAAGATATGTGTTAAGAAGTGTCCAACAAAAGAGATGATAAATATGGCAGACCTTTATGTTTTCTATACTAAAACGGGATCTTCTCTTTGTCGCTATGATTACAACTATACGACGGCCCCCTCTTCTCTTGATCAACAATTCTTTAGGAGTAACCAAATGATGGCTGAGCTGAGTAATGGCGGTCCCTGTCCTAAACTACCCGTAGAACCCACGTTAGACTCAAATTACAATTTTGTTTTCAAAGTTTTTATTCGTATTTTATTTGCATTCATAGGAAAGCCATTCTTTATCGATGTATTCCAGCCATAGCTGTCATTCAGGGCCAGGCATTTGGACACACAGTTTATGAGTTTATAACAGGATACGCGCCCTTCAAGAAAGTCATCAGTGATATAATGAACTCCTATAGAGAGGTCTCCGCCTCTATTCTGGTGTCCGTCTGTTTTGCCTTCTTTTCTGCATTTGTTATCCATTTTATCGCCGGAATCGCCTCTTGGCTTATATTGACTGCCGTTTCCATTGCACTCATTGGTGAGGACTGTCCTCTAAATTGTTTTTGAATAAACTAATGATTAATTTGAATGTTGGACAGCCTTAACCGTATTCTTATGGTACGCATACATCGATACTCAGTTCCGACTCGACTCAATTGTGTTAAACTCAACGTCGAAATACTCGAACATACCGTTCCTTCAGGAAGACGTCCAAAACGATGAAATATTACTATGGACTGCAATTATCACAACTGTTGTTTCGGTTATTCTTCTTGTGATAACCTGTGCTCTAAGAACACGGGTCCGCTTTGTTGTTGCGCTGTTCAAAGAGGCAGCCGCTTGTATTCGGGCGATGCCACTCATACTCTTCCAACCGATTTGGACACTCTTATGTTTGGCCATATTCTTAGTGTTTTGGGTGTCAGTGCTGTTGGCGTTGGCCACTGCAGACCACGCAAAACAGGAGAAGCGCCAAATGATGGCTTTGCGTCAAACAGATAACCCAATGGAAAGCTCTTCCGTCCGTTTGTCTTCATTCACACTAATAGACTTCTCGATCCCCTCCTGGACTCAGTATATGTGGTGGTATTTAGTGATAGCCTTTATCTGGACCTCGGAGTTCATACTCTCGTGTCAACAGATGGTAATCGCAGGTATTCCTCGATTGATCCCAATCTCTAACCAATGAGTCGATTGATGTCAATCCTTAATATTTCAGGTGCTGTCAGTCAATGGTATTTTACGCGCGACAAAAGACGTCTCAACCATCCAATAGGGGTATCCATTAAGAGACTGTTTCTATACCACATGGGATCAGTGGCTTTGGGGTCATTCCTAATTACCTTGTTCAAAGTTCCGCGACTTGTGATCACTTATATGCACAAAAAGCTGAGCAGATTTGACAACTGTGTGGTCCGTAGTATAGTGTGGTGCTGTACGTGTGTCCTTTGGCTAATCGAAAAGTTTGTCCAATACTTGAACCGAAACGCTTATACCGTAATTGCGATCGAAGGCCGAGATTTCTGTCCGTCGGCGAAGATTGCCTTCAATGCAATCGTAACCAACGCTCTGAGAGTGGCCGCAATTAATAGTGTCGGAGATTTTGTCCTCTTTTTGGGCAAAATCAGTGTCGCCGCCATCGGAGGACTCACCGGTGCTCTACTTATGAGGGTTTGAAAGCAATGTTTAGTTTGATATTTGATTAAATAAATGTGTCGATCCTTAGAACAACCCAATGCTCCACTACTGGTCAGTGCCGGTAATATTGGTCACAATTGTCGGGTTTTGGATCGCGCACTGCATTCTATCCGTCTATGAGATGATTATCGATACTCTATTCCTCTGCTTTTGTGAAGATTACAACCGAAACGATGGCTCTCCAGGAAAGGAGTACTATTCGCCGCCATCATTGATGCAGTTCCTCACTGGCGAAGAAGTGGACTCAGTTCTTAAGCCTTTACGCTCTCGGAGTGGGACTGATATCTAAACTGATTCGCTTCGAATTCAAAATAGAAGCCAAAGAAAGAATTTAAACGAAATTATTTTAAAGCTTTAGTCGAATTCATTACGAATTAGATCTCAAAAAATATTTTTCGCATTTTTTTATACTCTTTATATCGAATCAATTATTTATTTATTTGATTGTCTTTTCATTCCAATTATGTTTTCATTTATTTTGTATTAGTTTTTCATCTATTTTCAGAGCTGTTCCAATAAAACTAATTCTTGCCTTAAGACCTACTGATCCTTATTCTTCAGAATCTGAAAATCCGTTAAATATTGGATTTTAAAAAATCAAAGAAAATGCCGTTAATTGTGATTCAAATCATTCGA
>JAQGCQ010000252.1:0-17203 GCA_034699945.1 Chamobates pusillus
TAGAGTTAATCGATAATCAGTGAAAATACACAAAACAAGATTAATTTACCTTCAAAACTGTAAAATGACATTGTACAATTTTGTTACAGTTTACCTTTATTCAACTATATTAAAATGACCTAAAATGTACTTCATATTTTTCATTGCATTCTTTTTGATTGAAATATAATTTTTATTCCTTTATTAAAATTTGTTTTATATTCAATTCGAGGCAATAATTGATGAGAAATTTATAGTTGTCCTTGCTAGTTTTCCTCAAAGTAATAGAATTATATTTAAAATTACAGCAATTGAAATGAAAAGTACCTTGTTCTGACTACATTCATATAATCATTGATTCAATAGTTTCTCTGTTTGAGTGCTGTCCTCCAAAACTCAATTCTCGATAAATAAAAGATTATTTTTTTCGAATTATAGTCTTTTGTATTAAATATAATAATCAGAAAAAGTGATGGGATTTCACACCAAATGCTTTCTATTGAAAGAAAGGGATTCACTATTGTTTGACAAAAAAAACATCTTTTCTTTTATCACATAATTAGTTAATAAGAAAATGATTATTATTTAAATTAATTACAACTCATTTCTTTTGAATCTTTAGAGGAGATCCGGGAAAATGTGATCTCTTGGGAAATACTGCACTTCACTGGAGTGCAGCCAATGGTCACATAAATTGTGTGTCATTTCTGGTCAGTTTTGGCGTCAATTTATGGGCATTGGATAATGATTACCACACGGCTAAAGACGTGGCTGCCATCAACCATCACGAGGAGGTGATCCAATTCCTGGATCAGGTGATCGCCAAACAAAGTGCTCTCAACACAAAAGTAGTTCAAAAGATGAAAGAAAAGGCAATAATAGACTCCGAAAAACGCATTAAAATATATCAGAAAATGCAAAGAAAAGCCGCAAAAAAGGTTGAAAGAGAAGAAAAAGTTATTGAAAGACAACGAAAGAGAATAATAGAAGTGATGGACAGCACACAAAAGAAGCCAAATCTCGTCATTCAAACAAATCAGTCAATTGTGCGTAAAGAGAGTCGTTCCCAACAAAACAACGGTTCGCTTAAGTTCTCTGATATCGTGAACTCCAATCAATCGAATGGAACGACAAATAAAATCAAAATTTTGGGCGGAGTTTCGCGAAGAGTCCAAATGAAGAAACACAACTCTGACTCCGTGTCCACAACAAGTGATTTCAAAGTTCGGGACATCACTACAGACGACGGCATCCGATCCGTCAGATCTCTTATGGGAATCAGAAGAGACAATCAGATCCTATATGTGCCTAAATTTGACTCCAATTGTAATTATGAGACCAATAATAGACTTCATATGAAAGATGTCTTTTGTTCCGATCAAATGCATGGCTCGGGTGTGAGTACAGCCTCTAATCTGAACTTAAACACAATCCACAAACCAGAGAAATTGTATCGAGCAATAAGTGAACCCGATTTCCTCAATAATTTCGAAGATATCAAACCACTTAAAGAAGAGAAGAACGAAACGCCTGAATCGAGTATTTTCGAGAGACCCGGTTTCGGTTCCGTCTCTTTTAGGGGAAGGTTTACTTCAGAGACTCTTTTCTCCAAACAGTTTAGTGACGAAAGCAGTGGAAGAAAAGGTAGTGACAGAAGTTCTACGAGTTATGCCGATAGTATTGGAAGTGTTGGAAGTCTTGCCCACAGAAATGCATTTGGAATCGAAACCAATTGGGACGACGAGGAAGATATTGACGAAAATATCTCAAAGACTGTTCCGATTCTTCTTTTCCTTTACGCCCACGGATTGAAAGAGTATTTAACAATCTTTAGGACCGAAAAAATAGATTTGGAGGCTTTGATGCTCTTAAATGAAGACGACTTGATCTCAATGGGTCTTCCATTAGGACCTCGACGTAAAATCTTAAAAGCCATCGATAGAAGAAAGAACATTCTGGATAGCCCTGGTCATTTGGCTGACACTAGACTTTGATTTCATTTCAAACACATTTTATAATTAATTTCAGACTTAATTCACTTTTTTATGTATTTTTAAAAAACATAATTTAAAGACAAAAACATTAATATATTTTTATTCATTCAATAAATTCATAAAATTTGATTTTATAAACGAATATAAATTTATTTATATTTTAATGGTTTGGACATAAATTGAGTCAAATCGATGTTAATTATCAAACAAATCTAAATCATCTTTTAAAATAGTGGATTACCAAGATAATATTCAACAATCTATTCAGTTTAGAGGAATGTCCACTAATTTTGACCCAATATTTCAAAGTTCTTCAACTTTTGTAAATTCAATAAAATTAATGAAAATTTAAATATAAATCTAATTTGAAGTCATTAATAATTGACTCATTATTTAAATAAGTTTGAGAATCACTTTGAAGATTGAATTCTTGTTTCTTAATTAATGTCACGTAATTTAAGACAATTCAATAAATTGTCAATTAATTGAACTGAATTTGAATTGAGTTGAGTTAAGGGCGAGATTTGAATTCAAATTAATTAATTATTGACTTCATTTCAAACGGTTTTTCCAGTTTTTTCCGGTTTAATCCGGTTTTCACTCTTAGCTTAGATTTCAAACAATTAACTTCTATTAGCGTTAGATTTGGACTTATTTTTCACAATTATCTCATATTTTGGACAACTTTTTTGAACTTTTCATTCGATTGCGACATCACATCACCAATGGATCCGAAGAAGACAACGATTTGGGAGAAGATCAAGTTATGGACGAAGAAGAAGAAGATAATGGAGAAGTGTTGCGGAAGACTTCAAGAACTCGAAGAAAAGTGTCGAAGAAAAGAAAACGCGTATCGATTCGGTTATGGAATTGAAGACAATATCAATGGAATACCACTCAAGATATGGAGAGAAGAAATATTGCCGAAGATGTCACTCATTGGAAGAAAAGAAGAAACAGAAAAGTGGATGACTTTATTGGCCGAACACATCAAACAACATCTGATCGACAGAAGAACAGAAGACATCGTTTTGAAGACTTTACGTCGACTTCAAAGAGAACGCAATCATTTGGAAAAAGTCGAAGAAATGAAGAAGAAAATGGGACCTCTTTACCACTTTTTCAACATCCGATCTTCATTTGTATTAACAATGGATCCACTGGTCGTCATCCGCATACTTATCATCCTTTGGATCATCACTGGAATCGATTCGCAACTATTAATTAATTTGCATTTCTTTGATATTTTTCAAGTGACAGAACATCTCGAAGACGACTCACATATTGGAAGAAACGTTGACAACAAATAACAAGAAGAATGGTTCCGAAGATAAGTGCGATGAGTGGTGAGTAGTTTTAGTTTTAATCTTAGTTTTAGTTTTAGTTTTAATTTTAGTTTTAATCTTAGTTTTAGTTTTAGTTTTAATTTAAATTTTAGTTTTAGTTTTAGTTTACTATTTGTTATTTCTTTACAATTCATTCATTCATTCGATTCAATAAAAATATCATTCATTTAAAAATTATTTGTTTTTATTTCGACTTAAATTACAAAAGAAAATTAAATCTTAAATATTATAAAATCTTAAACACTTTAACCGTTAAAGTTTAACGTAAAGGCATCGAAAAAAATATTGAAAACTTTTAAAAAGTAGTTTAAAAATAGCGGTGAAACTCATCGAAAGGTTTGAAAAATCATATGACATATGACTCGAAGAAAGACATGAATTGTGTGTAAAAACTCCTCTCATTTGAGCGCAAACTTCACTACAATTGACTCGATTTACAATTTGTTTCAATTAATAATTCATTTGATTTTTGTATTGATTTTAATTGTCTTTGATTTGGTTATCAATTATGTTTGAGTAGTGGTTATGGCGTCCTCTCAACCGATAAATGAAGAGTTAATTGAAGACAAAAATAGTGATAAACAAAATGACAATAAAGGTATGTAAAGGTATATCGTTTTGATATGATTTTAATGGTGCTTGGTTGGTTTGTTGATTGGTCGGAACAGTTGATATATTACTTCGGGCGACGGGTGACGCGCCTATTATGAAAAAGAAGAATTGGAGGGTTGACTCTTATCGCACCATTGGTTGGATTTCTGAGTTCATTAAGAGGTATATCAAAGTTGAAGGCAACGAGTCTTTGGTAGGAGTTTTCACTTTTGTTATCAATAGTCCACTAATTGATTGAATATCTATTTTATTGATAGTTTTTGTACGTAAATCAGACGTTCAGTCCGTCCCCCGACCAAAACGTACGAAATTTATTGGAGTGTTTCGGTTCCGACGGAAAGTTAGTCTTATATTACGCCAAATCTCAAGCCTGGGGTTAATCGACACTCTTTTGTGAACTGACTCTCGTTTTAAGTGTATTAGACTTTTATTGAAATGTCTTTAAAAACCATTAACTTTTGTGAGATCTCTAAAAGTGATTCAAAAACAGTTTGTCATTCAATTCCGTGTAAAGTGGAGTCCGACGGTTCCGCTAATGTCGACAAATACTTTGAGCCAACAATAAGACAAAGTGAAAAGGATAGCAGTGTTTTGTTGAGTTCATTCCGTGGCCGACCTCTTGTTGGCCGTCAAATAGATTTACCTCAAAATAGCAGCGCTTTTCTCATCAAAGATTCAAAAAAAGGCGAATTTGTAGCCAACGATAAATTTGATCAAATAATTCACTGGAATTTAGACAAAACTCCTTCAGAAAGCGATACATTACCACAAGTAGTGCAGTGGATCCAAGTGTCTGACGCTATTCATTCACCGATTAATTCTAAACAATAATTTAGACATTTATAATAATTGCCTCAAAAATGGATTGTTTTGTATATTCGCCGATTGAGAGACAGTTTGAGTTCACGAGTTCTGACCATTCATTTTCGATGTCCTTTTGTGAGAGTCTATCGATTCCTCTTCAAAATAATGTCAATTATAGAGAATTATCTCATCGTTTGATTGAAAGCAATAGAATTCCTGTATTTCTTGAGAACGAAGTGATAAATAAACTCAAAAATTTTATTGACGACCAAATCGATAGACTTCACGATCAAAAAGCCGACCAATTGTTGCAACAGTTTTCTGTGTCAACCAATAGAGACAATTGTGATTCCATTGTCAATAAGTGTCACATAATTGACACAAAAGACAAAAATGTGGACCATTTGAGTGAAAGCAATCAATTCTATAATATGTATCACCAATTGATCCATTCGGGAGTCTTCACCGAATCACTGATGAAATTCGAAAATTCATATTCAATATCGATTCGAGATTTGATATCAACTCGAGATCAGTCATACCACGAATTATTGACAGAACAAACTCAAGAGATGGAGGACGCCGTCAAAAATATCGGCACAACTTTTAATGAAGAAAATATTAATTGTCTCTCAATTAAACACTTCGAAGAATTAGAAAAATTAAAAGAAGAGTGGAATCAAACCATTACTAACTTGAAGTCTGAACAGAAACAAGAATTTTATGAATGGATTAGTAAAGTGTATGAAGATTTCAAAAACGGAAATCCGGAATCGATTGCAACTAATTTGAGGTCAGTGTCCATCGGCTCTAATGACAGACTTGACTCAAATAATGACGACATCGATTGGAACAACTCATTGAATGGAAGCCATAATCTAATGGAAGAAAGTTTTACAATCAATTTGGGCGCTCAGCTCAAGACTACACACAATCTTCGTCTCATTTCTTTGGATATTCTCGACTTATGCCGAATGAAATCCGGGTATTATTTCTTTTTTTTTTCATTAAATAGTAAAAGCATTGCTAACTTTTACCGCCGGCTCCGCATAAGACAAAACCAATTGTATTTAGTTCTTAGAAACTGAATATTTAAGTCATTGAAAGTTATTTCAAAAGTTGTATTAAATTCATGTATTTATTGTTAAGCCATGATTTGGGTCATTATAGCCCTCAACGGATTCAAACAGCGATGTCTTTATATTCGAATTCATTGTCAGCTCTGGTCTTATTAGTTGATAACCGAATTAATAGTTATTCCGGAATAAAATCAGGTATTTCTTCATTTTTTGGTTATTTCTTAAGTTTTCTAACAAATTATTTATTGTTTAGATTTTGCAAAAATATGTTCGAAATCAACAGAATTTCATTTCTCAGATTTGGACACACAGTTAGATGAGTGCCGAAAGTCAGTCCAAAAACTTAACAGAGTATCGAATGACAAGAAGAGCGGTTCCATTAGTTTACAAACGGGTGACTTCTATGTAACAAAACATTCTAATCTGTCTGAAGCTCACGTCGTCTTTCATTTGGTTTGTGACGACTCTTTGCGTTCTTCAGAAATCAATTCAAGACATCCCGTAATTCTCGGACTCAGAAATATTATGAAGATTTCACATCAGAACGACATCTCAAATATTACGATACCTCTCCTTCTCATACATGAGATGACGGAAGAGATTACTATTCAGTGGTGTCTAAAAAGAGCAGAACTGGTCCTCAAATGTGTTAAAGGATTTATGATAGAAATGGCTTCACTTTCGACCTCAAGTGATGAGAACCGAACCGTTCAGTTCATTGTACCGAAGGTTTGTATATTTGATTCAATTTTCTAAATATCACTCATATCTCAAAATGAACCCAAAAATAGGGTATTTCTCACGAATTATTTTCGAGTTTAACGACAATCCTTCCGAGTATTTTCCGGCTCTCAAACCCATTGGTCCTCAGATCCAGTTATGACTTGGAGTGAGTCAATCAGTCTATTATTCTTCGATTCCAATCAAATGAAAAATTGTTTTAAAATTTATGTCAATTAATATTTTTATGTCTTAAATGAATCAATTAATCAAAACTTGAAATAAAATTATTTTAAAATTCTTGTATTTGAAGTCTTGTGTTATTCCTAAAGAATGGTTAAAAAATAAATGAACTTAAAATTGATGTCAAACTCTTGGGAAGAAAAATGGATGACAAGTATTGAATGACTTTTTTGTGTAAATGAGGAAAACATTTATTAATAATTAATTAATAAAAATAGTTATAAAAGTAATGAAATATGTTTTTTATAGTAAGCGCTCAATAGATTTGTTGTGATTTGAATGCCTTCGACGTGGCTTTCAATGGCTTTCAAAGGCTTTCAAAGCTTTTCAATGGCTTTCTATAGCTTTCTATAGCTTTCGGTTCAGTAATCAAAATATAAGTAATGTTTGACTCAATTCTCAATTCATAGAAAATCTGCCGTTAATTCAATCGATGTCTGCAATGAATGCACTGTTTTTGCAATAAATTTAATTTTAATATAAATGTCATTAAAATGCAAATTAATAACAAATTTAATATTTATTTGATTGCGATTTAACTGAAACTAAGACTGAATTTGTTTGCAATTTATTGGAGTTTCAGTTATTCATCGGTTTATTTGATGTGAAAAATGCTTAAACCCTACAAACGATTCAATTTTGATTGCAATTAATTATTAATTAAATGTTATTAAAAGGCAAATAATTATATCTTTTTATATATTTAAACAAATTATTTATTTATTTAATAGAATTTAATATAAGTTTATTTTCGGCGTTAAAAGTGTTTTATATTTTTGTTGACAATTATTGTATTCAAATGTAAACACAATTGAAGTCTTCGTACGAATTATTCATTCATTTATTTTTAATGTTTTAATGTTTGCAACAAAAATAAGGACACAATTATTGTCTCAATTGAATCAAATCTAATCCAGTCTTCAAATGCTGTTATAAATTGCTTTAAAAGCACTTTTGCCCCAAAAAACTATTCAATTGTTTATAGATTTGTTTTGGACTAAAATCTAATTAATATTTATTTAATTAGTAATTAATTAAAACATTGATAATGTCTTCGAGTCCTCCGAGTCGTCGAAACAGATCTAATGAAACGTCGAGTCGGAAGAGTAGACACGAAGACAATAACCATAACGACGATAGAGACGATGGGTCTGAGTTCAATACCAGAGGTCACGGACCGCCTAAAATCGAGGGAATGGTCTCTTTGAAAGTGGACAACATTACTCAAAGGACTGGAGTCAATCTCTTGAAGAAAGTCTTCTCAAAGTTTGGAGATTTAGGCGATATATACGTTCCTCGATATCCGGACACTTTCGCGAGCCGTGGCTTTGCTTTTGTCCGTTACTTTAGAAAACGAGACGCCGAAGAAGCCATGCGCTCAATGAATGGCGAACGGCTGGACGGACGTATTCTGAGTATTCAAATGGCCCGATACGCCCGACCCAACTCCAAATCATCCCTCGCCTCTAAACGTTCTCATTATAGCTCTGACTTCAGAAGAAATGGCGTCAGAAATGATCGTTCTTACAGAAGATCAGCTTATAGTGATCGCTCGCGACGCAGACGTTCGCGCACCCGATCCCGGTCCAGATCTCGCTCTAAGTCTGTTATCGCTAAATTCTCAAACTTTGTAAACATTTTTAAAAATATATTTCAATATATTTAGAGATAAACGAAAGTCTGATGGAAGACACGGAAGAAGTCGAAGTCGAAGCAAAGGTAGATCTAAGCGAAGAAACCGTTACCGATCAAAAAGTAGAAGTCGTTCTAAAAGTCGAAGTCGGAGCCAAAGTATGAATAGTTCGCAGAGTATTTCAGGAGAAAAGAAAACCGAAAATAAATGCGACAATAATTCGGAATTAGAGGACAAAAATGTAAATTCAAATAACGATAACAACAATAATAAGTCTGATATCGATTCAGAAAAATCTCATTCTTTGACAAACGATACGAATGAAGACAAAAGTCATTCGAACGGCCGATAGAGCCGTCCATTGATTTGAATGTAAACTCCTTTCTCTTTAATATTCTGTCGTAAAACTCAAAATTTATATTAATTTTAGTTTAAATCGCTTTTTGTTTTTCTAAATTTGAATACATTTTAAAATTCATTTTAAAAATATTTTATTATTTGTTGAAAAGCGATGTTTAAGAGTGTCGACCAAATAGTGGTAATCGGTGTGAGTCGAGCTCTTCATCGCATTTCCAAACAATTAAAGTCATTCTTTGTTTTCGTGAGCACTCGGTTTACCTCTTAATTGAAAATATCGACTTTTTTGCATAATTTTCTATTTTTTAATAATTTTCAGTTATTTTCAGATTTGTTTTATTTTGAGTTTAATATATATTTTTGTTTTTCGATCTGTATTTTGGACTTTAATTGGAAAAGAGTTGAGACAAACACTACCACCAAATGATTTTCTGCAATAAAGACTATCTTAAGGTTAACTTACAATACCTTAGAATTCATAGCATTCAACACAACATCAGAGTTATTACAAAAGACTCGATTTTTTAAAAATATTTGTCGATTTATTTATAAATGCGATAATCGTTTAAATGAGAAATTGGTTCTAATTTTGCCATAAAGTGTGACATTAATTATATATTGTATTGAATTTATATTAAATTTACATTTTATTTATTTTTCCGAATCGATTGGTTTTTTGTTAACCAAAACAACAATTATTTCAATTATAGAAATAAACTCTAAATTATTATTGTTTAGGAATTCGCATATTTTTAGTTTCATCTCTTATTTGATTTCATTCATAAGTTTTTATTAAACAAAATGTATTTAAAAGTCGATTACAATTTGTTATAAATATATAAATATTTGATTCTATCAAACATTAGATTTTTATTTAATTCAATCATTTTTTTCATAAATTCAAATAAAATAAATTTGAGTAAAAAATCAACACTCGATTACTTCTAATAAATATTTTTTCAAATGACATCTTATCAAGTAAGTTTTATACAAGATCATAATAACAATTTAAAATTTTAGTTAATTTTATCATGTTCATTTAACTATTTCAAAGAGTGTCAATGCTTATAATGAAAATGTTGAACAATGACCACCTTGGTTATTCAATTTTGTTTGTGTCATAAATCAAAGCCAATAAATTAACAAAACTATATAAAGAAATATATTATTTTAAGTTTAAAATGTTACATGATAAGTTTAATAATAACTTCTTGAATAGGTACTCAAGTAGCGTAAACTTACTTGGTTTTGCCAAGCAACTTTTTACCTAGAACCCGCAAATTGCATGATGCAATAAGAACCTAAATAAAAGAATTGGTTTGATATTAATGCGTTTGTTTGGCAATTGTTTGGCAAAATTCCAGCAAATAATTTGAATGAGTGGTGAATGCAGTCTAACTGAGGCTCACTTAATGAGCACATAATTAAAAAGTTAATTAAATGAGTATTTTAATTGAAAGCATTTTTGGGTTATTATATCATAGATTTAAATAGAATTAAGAAATGTTTGAGTTTTGAATCAATGAATTGGTAGTCATTTGTGGCGCGCAAAGGATGTGATCATATAATTGGTTGTCTGTAAGGCTGTAATGCATTGTTTGGCGGTTCACTCACTTCAAAGTCTTTTCTAAGCCTTCACTCAATGTTTCCAAACAAATAGTGTTTGTTTTTAAGACGTCTGTCAAAAGTATCGCCAATAGATCTCCAGAAATGATCGGTTTGTTGTTAACCAATTGTTGGTCGCATTGATTTGACCACCGCTTCGGGTAAGGCTTCTCCACAATTCACTGCTCACTATTTGATTCAAGTCTCGTGTATTGGGTTTTTGACATCACTTTCTGTTCACTGACTTTAAAGATGTTCTCAAATCTTACAGATCTGAAGATTGATTTAAATTTCATTTATAACTAAATGTTCTTAATTTCTATTGACTTTAGTATTTATGATAAGTTGCAAGTTATTATAATTTATAACCTCATCCCTCATTTTGCATCTTTCAATTTAAATTTTCATTTTATCTTTCATTACTTTAACTCTTAATTAATCGTATTTTAATAAATATTAAAAATTTGTTTCATTTAATCGATTGTTTATTAATATAATATTTGATAGAATTTGATACTTGCAAATTGCAAACTCAAAATTGCAAGACTCAGTCAAAAAAGGAAATTAAAGCAAAATATTTGAAAATTGTTTTTCTTAAAAATGAGTCTCAATTTAAGTTCTTTTGTTGTCATTTGTTCTGAAATTAAATTTGATATAAAATCAAAGAATGAAAGTATGATTGAGTCGATTGTCTTTCATATATTGATTTGAATTATGGTTTGAATTATATTCTTGGAGTCATATATAGCCTATAGTAGTGTAGAGTAGAGTAGTCTAAGTCTAACTCAAGTGTCAGTCGTATATCCACTGATGTATTGGTTGGGGAGTTGTCCTCATCTGCTCTACTCATGTCAGGCCTAACAAAATCGATGGCAAAACAGTACCACAATAGCAAAAACAGCAATAATAGCAATACCTGAGCACTCCATCCATTCATGCCTTTCATCTTTCAGTTCTTAATACTCATCGATGTATTCAATAGTTTTCTTCTAAAATATAGTTTTCAAATAAAAATAGCGATAATTTGTTTTTAAAATCTATTTTATAGAATTGATTGCAAAATACAGTCAAATCTCTTATATAATAAACAATACATTCATTCAAAGCATTTCAACACTAACTCTAAGAAATTCTTAATTTTTAAAATTTAATTAAATATTGAATTATTTTGAAAGATTACTAACCATGATCATATACATATTATTAACTATTTGGCAAATCATTTGTAAACTATATTTGTCAAAGTTTAGCATGATTTTAAATATTTTTAAAACAACCACACTACTTACAATGAAAAACTTAAGATTAACATGGGCAAATTATTTAACTAGTTGGTTGAGGGAAAGTAATTCAATCTATTGATTGAAATATCATTTGTATTCTCATTATTTATAAATTTAGACTAATTGGTGAAAATTGAGAATAGCATGCTCATTTTTGTTTCGATAAGTTTTATTGAGAACTATGCGTTTAGAAAAGTTTTGGAATAACTAATAATCAGTTAATTCTCTAATATTTTCCAATTAATACTCATATTTATGATCAAAATAGAGAACCAAATTTCATCAAAAAACCTAAAATTTATGAATCAAATGAAGTTTTAGAAGAAATAATTAAATTTTGCAAACAATTTGATTATTAAAGAAATTGAATTAATATTTGACTGTAATTTGGAGTCTAATCTCTTTTAATATTTTGTTTGATTTAATTCATAAACAAATAAATTAAATAAATATTTTGTTTTTATTTTAATATATTTTATGAAAAGTTAATAAAATATTAAAAATAATTTCATTCAATTTGTTTCAACAGAATCTCAACGAAAAGGATTTCAAATAAAATTTTCTATGAAATATGCAGAGTCCGGGCCCTCCATATCAAGGTATTATTGCAAACATTTAATACTTGCATTTCAAGCGTTGCGCCGTTTTATGCTTTGCTTTTAAAAACACCTTTTGTTTGTTGAGAACTCATTACTTATTTTATAAATCAAATCATTAAAAGAAGTTTAAGTGAGTCTCGAGTCTCACAATACTAGTGTTGACTCAACTTATTCTCTAAAAACTTGAATTCATTTCAATTAAATTTAATTTCGTTTTAAATAATATTTGGAAAACATTTGATTCTATCGTTGAAAAGGTTTTTATGAAAGTTATTTGATTATTCATTTCTAGCAACATTTTCAAGGTCATTCTCTTTAATACACATTTAGGGCTTAAAATAACATTAGATCACATTTTGTGCTCTTTTTCTCTAAACTTTACTTAAGTTTTATTTCTTTATTAATGAAATTTATGTCGAAATCTAAAACTGATTAAAAGTTTGATAAAAACTAATATATTGTTTGATTGAACGAAAGGGCCATCAGTTGTAAGCACTGACCTCTACTCTCATCGAAATTATGAGAATCACGTTCTCGTGAGTTATCACTTCTTCTTATAATCTTTTACTTAAACTAATTGTTTGACTAATTTGTGAATAGAGTCCCTCCGGAGTGTCCAACAATTATCTAACATATCATCCGGAAAGCACTCACACATCTAATTATTCTGATCAAAATCACTACCACAGCACCGGTAGTCCGACAACACATTCATCTCATCTTCATTACAATTCATCGAATTCCGGTCAAAGCTATGGCCAACCCGTGAATCAGTACAATGAGATGTACGACACGTGCAGTCCATTTGTAGCTAATATTCCGCCTGCAATACGACAACCGATTCCTTCATCCAATCCTTTAAAGTATTGGAATTCTGACCAAATGTCACACAATTCGCACAATTATAATCAGGGAATACCTCCGCCACCACTCGTTTCCAGGAACCAAACTCTGGGTTCTCCGCCATTACGACCACAACATTGTAGTGCTGGCAATAACTACAGTGGCGCTCCTGTTCAGCACCGGTCATCCTCACAGTCACCTCAAGATTGGTCCCGTTCACCAAATGTGATGTCTTCTCCGAGTACTACCCCTTCACCGATATCACAGCACACATCAATGAACCGATCGCCCAGTCATATGTCATCTGTGCCCACCCAACAGTTCTCGCCCTCCCATTCCTCACATTCGGCTCACAATGACTCACAACACTCGACGCAAAAGGGAAAGACTTTCAGCAATCAAAATCACAACTCTAGTCACGGGAGTGCTTCCAATCCCTTGCAATCATTGCAAAAGATGGTAATGACTGAGTCGGACAATAGTGACGGAAGGCCTGGTTATAACAACAACGGTTCCGTTGATATCAATTCGAACTCTAATCTTAAAAACTATAGCAATGACCAGAATGTGAACAACGATCCCGAGAGTCCTTATCCTACTTATTATAATTTGGATCAAAATAGATTGTGTACTCCTCCTCATCCCAGCCCTAACCTCAACTCTACTGACATTCCCGGAGACAGGAAAGAGGTTTCCAGTGATCAACAGCTGAATGAAAGTGATATCGAGCTTAAGAAATGTGAAACAAACGAAACAAAGGGTTCAAACAGTGATAATGATCTCATTTATTCAAATTTGGACTCAAAAGCAGAGGTTATCCAACAAATCAACTCAAGAGTTGGGAATAACATCAGTGAAAACAATGTTACCCTCAACGGAGACACCCCTTCAGAGAAAATGAATGCTTTGCCAAATAGTGAAGTGAGTTCTGAATTATCTCAAGAAGTGATGGCTGACCACAGGACCCCTCCTGTTGTTTGTAAGAGAACTGAATCAAGAGATTCGTTGCAATCTTCTGATTCAGAAACGGCTCATTCGGGTTATGGCGAGAGTCGAGGGCCGCACAACTGGCAAATGGAGAAAGAATATTATAATCGATACTCAGAACAGAAGAATTGGTCGCAGAGTTGGCCTCACAATAATATCGGACAAACCCCTCGACCCCCACAAAACAATTATATGCAGTCTGGAGGCAGATCCGCCGGTCCTTTAAATTGTTTGCCATACCAGCCTCCATATAGATCGACTCAATGTGGTTCAGGTTCGTGGGCCCCTTCCGTTTCTTCATCTCAGTGCTCAACTCCAGTTCAAGAATTTACGGCTCCCAATAATATGAGAGCCGAATCGAGTAAGAAGAAAAGGGGCCGACCCTTCGGTAGTAAAAACAGGAGAAGTAGTGATGACAACAATAGTGAAGCCAATCCTTCTGATACGGGCGGCAATCCTAAGAAAAGTAAAAAAATCGTCACTCAAGAGGTGGGGATAAACACGAGCGTCACTATTGATGCGCACGGATTCGACGAATTGGCTGTCGTTAACCCTTTGAAACAAACCTCAAAACGAAAGAAAACTATCGGTCCGTTTATTCGGATGCAAAAAACAAGAGGAAAGATATCGACGCGATATGCTATTGTCAACGCTTCCACTAAACCTGAAGATGAAAAAGATGTTAAAAGCAAATCAATTTTGACAAAAACAGAAGGACTTAAACCTAATCGTCGGCCCTCACTATTGGCCTCATCTAAGAAAGTTGTGTCCACTCTTTCGCCGCATTACGATCTCAGTACAAGTGATAAAACGTGGGTCTGTGCTCTCTGTCATAAAGGGCCACATTATAAGAGTTTGGGTGATCTGTTCGGACCCTATTTTGTTTCAATTGATGACAAGAGTAAACCTCAAACCACTTCAACGCCTACTTTAGGACAGACTACACCTTTGGTGAAATCGCAGAGTTCTTTATTAGATTCTTACGACAAAACAATCGATTCGGTTATCGGTTGTGAACACAAAACTACTGAAAAGAAGACCAGAAGAAGAAAATCAGAGAATAGTGAAGAGACTACAACTAAGGGTCGGAACAAACACTCTCCTAAAAGTGGTGGTACATCACAAGAATCAGAAGCTACTACTTCTCATTCATCCAATACAGAAGTTTGGGTTCACGAGGACTGTATTGTTTGGTCGAATGGCGTCTATTTGATCGGACATCGCGTCAAAAATCTCGAAGAAGTTATAACTGAATCCAACGAAACCGTAATTATAATTATTATTCGATTGTTTTGCGAGCCCTCAATAAGTGTTGATCTCCCTTTTTTACCCACAATTATTACCTTGATAAGTTAATTAGAACTATATTATCACTAAATATCACTGATTATTACCACTTAAAGTCGACACTTATTAACAGTTATTGTAATGACTTTTAATGACAAAATTGTTTCCTTTTTATTGAAATATTGTTTGAATAGATTTGCACAAAATGTAAGCTTTCGGGCGCGACGTTGGGTTGTCTTCAAAAGAGTTGCAATACTTCACAATTCCATTATTTGTGTGCAAAAGAAAAAGGTATTCAAAATTGAAATAATGATTGTCTGATAATTAATAAAATTTTGTGTTAAGGCTGTGAAATGGATGAGGAAAACTTCTCTCTCTATTGTCCTAAACATAAGGTTAGTCTTTAACTCTTTAATTATTATTATTATAAGAGTTATAATAATTAATGATTTATTTGACAGAAAAAGACAAAATCCAATTCTAATTCAGACGAACCATCCGTTACGGCATTCTCTAAATCTTAGGACTCGTTATATAAAGGACTGAAAATTAGTTAAAGATTTTTATGTTTTTTATTTGTGAAAACATTCGTAAATATTTTCGAGTGTTTTGTGGTTTTTCTTCAATAAAAAAAATATTGTAAAGAATAATATTCTACTTATTATATAAATATATTTGTGGACATATTTTGTGCCAATATTTCATTATTTAATGTAAACTTATGTCGAATCAAAGCATTGGTAATAATTATTGTCTTTACTGTAAATAAATTATATTTTAAAATATATTTAATTTCAAAGAAAATTAGATTTTTTTACCGATAAACTAGTCTTCAGTTCAGTTCAAATAAAAATCATTTCTAATCAAACATTTATTTTAATTTATTGACTGAATGTCGGAATAAAACCAAATACTTAACACATTCTCACCTCAAATGACAATCCATTTGAGGGTAAATACCCCCCTATTTAGAAATAGAAAATAGAAATACAATAGAAAATTGACCAAGTCAGACACCCTCCCCTAGAAAATGAGCATTTTGATAAGTGTGGACCTTTATTTTTTGTTTATACAAAAAAAATGCAAACCTAACCATTTTTGGCACACCCCTCCTGGAAATCACAATTTTTGAAAAACATACCCTCTGCAAATTGTCGGTCTCAATACCCCCTTAGGATTAGAACCATGGGCATTACTGGTTCCAATTGTTCTCATTTATTGTTCATAGAATTTGTTGAACGAATGCTTTCTAACATTTAATTATTATAATTATTATAATTTTAAAATTGATGACTTGTTGTGGCAATTTAAAATTGAACAAGTATCGATTACAAGTTAAAAATTACTTGAATTTCAATCAATTGTTTATTTTTATTAACAAGAATTGTGTTTTGGACAGCTATTACTCGCAATAATTTTTGTTAATAAAAATAAACAATTGATTGAAATCCAAGTACTGCTGATATCGCGATCTCCTCTTCATTCGACTGCCATTAAGTCTTTATGCAATGATTTCAATATTTTTTGATTTCATTTGCATTTGTATTGAAAAAGATAACAGTCAACTGAGTTGTGATTTTTACCAAGAATACAAGTTATATAACTTGGTCATTTGTTCATTTAATTATTAATAAATAAAATAGTATTTTGTTATTTATTACTATTTAGTATTTTGTCTCAAAATGTAAAAAACTAATCCATAATCTAATCACACAATAATTTCTATAAATAAAATGAGATATCGTTGAGACGACAGACTGAGTAATGTCTAAACCAGGCTCCATCAAGGGGGGGTATAGGTCAGATACCCCCCCTAGGTTTGAGATTTTGGC
>JAQGCQ010000253.1:0-17144 GCA_034699945.1 Chamobates pusillus
CGAAAATAATTTTGAAAATTTTACTTCAACTTCAAGTAAATAACTATTAGAGTGTATTGAGTGCTGTAATACAAAAAATATTGAAATAAATGAGTGCTGTGCGAGAAACTAGTGTTACTTTAAGATCATACTTCACAGAATCATTTCTATAGTATGTATCCCAAGCATCATATCGAATATGAAGCTGCGTTTAATCCACGATGATTAGTGATGGCATTCCTTTCTGAGCGCGAAGCCGAACTCGAGACCTGGCCTCGGCCGGGACTCGAGCTCATTGATGAACGTTCCCGAGAACCATGAGTTCGAGGGAGGGAAGGAATGCGTTCTGAGTGGTTATCAACAAAACATTTTTTTAATAAATCCAAAAATAGACGCACTTTTAATACAAATTTTTATATCTCTATATTTCAAACATTAATAAAAGGAATAGATTTGAATGAAAACTAAAGTTATTTAATTTGAGTTTCAAAAAAACTTATAACAAAAGTTTGTTTTCTCGAAGAGAAGTTCAATCTATTAATGATTAACATTATTAATGAGTTTCGATAAAATAAAATCAGTTTTTTTTAATAAAGAATGAACTTAGAGTGGAGTGGAGTGGAGTGGGTTCAATATTCAAAAACAACTGATAAATTGGTTATAAAATGATTGCTTCGATTTTTATGTTATGATTATTTGCTGCCAATTGTTGTCAATAATGACATCTTTAAGGTTTTTGTTTTGTTTGTCAGCGATATTTGTTTCGACATTAAATGCTATTAAATATGAACCCAATTGGGAGTCATTAGACAGCCGTCCATTACCCGAGTGGTATGACCAAGTAAAAGTTGGTATTTTTATACATTGGGGTGTTTTCTCTGTCCCCTCGTATGGCACCGAATGGTTTTGGTTCGTATATTATTAGTAATAAAAGTGTCCATGCTTAATTTATAAATGCAAATTGAGGTATCGCTGGAAAACTGACAAAAGGACTGATTTCGTTAATTTTATGCACAAAAACTATAGACCGGACTTCACTTATGCAGACTTTGCCAAAGAGTTTACGGCTGAGATGTATGACCCCAACCAATGGGCAAATATTTTCAAGTAATGCCAAATATTTGTTGTCTTCGAAATACTCACTTTGAAAACATTGTTAGATCGTCCGGTGCTAAGTATGTTGTGCTCACCACTAAACATCACGAGGGATATACTCTGTGGCCATCGAAACACTCATGGAATTGGAATTCTATGGATGTCGGACCCAATCGGGATTTAGTCGGTATTAACAAACAGTCAAATCAATTGAGATTTAATTAATTAATGAGTTTATTGTGAAAAATGCAAATAATAGGGGATTTGGCGAATGCTGTTCGAAGTGTTGGACTTCATTTCGGTGTTTATCACTCATTGTTTGAGTGGTTTAATCCTCTGTTTCTGAGCGATAAGGCGTCCAATTGGACGACAAACACATTCGTAAACGTAAATCAATCTATTTATGAGTTGTTTATCGTTTTCATTATTTAATTGATTTAAAGTATAAAACTCGTCGAGAGTTAGAAGAGTTGGTCAATAATTACAAACCAGATGTGATTTGGTCCGATGGAATCGGTGGTGGAACCGATACATACTACCAAAGTAAAGAATTCTTAGCATGGTTATTTAATGATAGGTAATATTTATGCATTTGAAGAACTTTTCTTCAATTAATCGATATTTTTTTTGATTGAAATTAAAGTCCAGTTAAAGACTCAGTGGTTGTAAACGACAGATGGGGTATAACTTATTATTAAAATTAACAAGTTTAATTTAAATCAATAATTGAATGATGAATCGAAAAGGTACTGGCACAAGTTGCAAGCATGGTAGCTTCTATAACTGTCACGATAGATACAATCCGGGTGTTCTCCAAAAGCATAAGTGGGAAAACGCTATGACTTTGGATAAGCATTCCTGGGGTTATAGAAGAGATTCTAAACTCGAAGATTATTTGACAACACATGACTTGCTCTCAACATTAGCTCAAACAATCAGGTAATTTCTATTTAACACATTTAATTTTTATTGATCAAGCTAATTTAGTTGTGGTGGAAATTTATTGGTGAACGTCGGGCCCACTCATTACGGAAGAATTGATCCCATATTTGAGGAACGCCTGAAAGATATGGGGGATTGGCTTTCAATCAATGGAGAGGCAATCTATGGAAGTAAGCCTTGGACTCATCAAAACGACACAATCACTCAACACATTTGGTTTGTATTGTTTGACAACATTTCAAATATGGAATAATGTTTTAAATCAATCAAAAGGTATACCAAAAACGAGAAAACCGTTTATTCGATTGTTCTCTTTTGGCCCAAAAATAATCGGTTAGAGTTGGGGTCACTTCAGTATAAGACCGTCGACTCAATGGAACTGTTGGGTCACTCCGGACACTTGAAATTCAATGAAGGAACAGCTCATACAGTGGTTACATTCCCTCACATAAGTCCTGATAGTCTTCGGTGGGCGTATGTCCTCAAAATCAAAACCAAATAATTTCTCGAATTTTACTCATTCTTAAGGTTTTCTGTTATTCTTTAATTATAAACATTTAAAATAAAAATTTGATATAAAAACTAGTATTAATCTTAATTTGCTTGCTAACACTGATAGTGGATTAAAATACACTTGGTACTCAACTGTTTGGTACTGTTTGTTATTCATACATATATTGCTTGATATTTATTGATTATTTCATGAAATTCATTAATAATTGAAATAATTATAACTTGAGTTCAATTGAATTGAATTAAACAATGAAAACATATTGTATTCAAACTCTAATTAATTTAAATTGAATTTCGGTTATAATTCAAATCATTAGTGAAAATATTCAAATAGTTTTGAAAAAATAATCTTAAGTTCTCTTAAAATGGCTGAAAATGAAGACGATCCGGTGGACAGTTATGTGGGAAAGCGCTTCATTGTAAAAAAATTTTTGGCCGGGGGTTCATTTGGTCGCATATATATCGGCGAAAATGTTAGCACTAATGAAAAGGTGGCCATCAAAATGGAAAAGAAAGGGGTCGACAAACCACAGCTTACCCTCGAGTTCCAGTTCTACAAATTATTGAAAGCGAGCACATCCACAGTGGACGGACAGTCATATAAAGGCATTCCTAAGATCCACTACTTTGGTCCTTGTGGTGTATGGAACGCCCTCATTATGGATCTCTTGGGTCCCAGTCTTGAAAGAGTACACGAGAAGTGTGGCCTACAGTTCAGTTTAAAGACTACAGTACAGCTCACCCTTCAATTAATTGATTTATTCGAGTATTTTCATGGAAAACGACTCGTCTATAGAGATATAAAGCCCGAGAACTTCCTGTTCGGAGTGTCCGGTACTGACAAATACTCAACCGTTCATATCATAGATTTGGGTCTCTGTAAGGAATATGTCGACAAATCGGGAACACATATCAAATTCAGAACCGGTAAAGGGATGACAGGAACAGTTCGTTACATTAGTATAAATAATCACAATGGATTCGAGTTGAGCCGAAGGGACGATCTCGAGGCCGTCGGGTATATGGTCGTCTTCTTCATCAAAGGAGAACTACCTTGGCAGGGCGTTAACATAAAGGACCCCAAATCCAAATACCGCGCCATTGGAAAGATTAAAGAGAAAACTAAAATGGAAGAGTTGTGCGCAGACATACCTCAAGAGTTCGGCAAATTTATTAGAGAAGTCCGAGACTTGGAGTTCGAGGAGAAACCCGAATATAACGACTATAGAAAAATGTTTAATAAAGTACTGGAAAGACATCGAACCAGAAATGACCAAATCTATGACTTCGACAGATATCATAAACCCATAAAAGAGTGAACACATCGACAGACAGTTATATCTCTTATTCAAAACTATATCTAACTTTTGTATACTTTAATAACAAAAATAATTGAATTTCAAAACTCTTTGATTAAAAATAAATTAAAATTAAACTGTTTTTGTGATGAAAATTGAGATGATTTTGGCGTCACTTTTATTTATGATAACAATTGACGAGAAATTTGTTTCAAATATTATATAAATAATTATAAATCGGATAACTATTTAAGTCATAATTTAAAAGTAATGATAAAAAGAGAATATGATTAATGATAATTATCACAGATTAACTAGGATCTAATGCTTTATTGTCGACTCCCTTGTCGTCCAACTTATCATTTGTCTCATTAGTGATGATTCTATTGATGTGAATCTGAAAACAAACACAATTTTTTAGAATTAATTTAAAATAAAAATAACAATTTTATAGTCGAAAGGCTTTGAAACTGAAATTATTTCTTAATTTGACTCAAATTGTGTGACAAAACAATTCGAGCGTAGAGTTAATGAAATTGTTTTCACTTTTTTTTTTTAAGAAAAAGTAAATCAAAAAATTCTTACAAAAGACTAAAACAATCTAAAAGTCAAACAACTTTTTATAGATAACTAAAGCCTGAAATTGGTTTTTCTGAAGCAAATCATTGTAATTATGAGACAATTAAAGTGTGAAATACCTGTGAATTGGCGTTAGTCTTATCGGTGTAGACAACACTTCCTGACTCTTTAGTTTTGTCGTCGCTTTTAATATAATTGTCATAAAACGGAAACAATAGAGAACTTAAGAGAAACAAAACCCCAATGAATATCATTGAAGTGGCGGATATCGAAGAGATATGCGATGGCTGTTCCAAAACCCATTTAATTCGTTCAGTCATTTCAGTACTGATATTAGCGCCCAATTCCTGCCAAAACACAGGAAACACAATTTCGGGCACATTTCTGTAGCGAAACATGCCAGGTGGTTTGTTTATGAATACGTTTATCTGAAGTCGAGCCTTACTGCCCATACTGGTGCCCGTATTTGGCTCTACATCTAATTGAAACTGGTGTTTTGCTGGATCCGGATTAAGTCCATCCACACTTTCTCTATAGATGGGATCAGCACCAAGAAAATGTGGGAATGACATCATAATAGGTGCTCCATATTTACAGGAACTCATATCAAACACTCCTGAGTTAAATCGGAATCTCTTCTGTCGGACTGAATTGGAACGACTGGTGCCCATTGAGAATAGCGATGGGTTCGGCGCTGTTGGCAACCGACTCGTGTAACACGCATTTGGCGGGTAGTCGTCCGCATTTTTAAACAGATTCGGGTCCGGTGTATATCGATATACATTGACCCCTCCTTTATCTACTTGACTATTGAAGTTCAATTTCCAGCGCCGACAGAACTCAGGGTGGTACATGTATAAACTCTTATTAGTGGTCTTAATAGGAGGGAACATCTGTCCGTCAGTACTTTCTCGCAATGAATTACAAAAACTTTTTTCTCGATAATATTCGAGACGACTCTTGCCGTTAACCCTATCTATTATATTGAGTTTATCCATACTGTCTTTGCCGGTGAAGACAGTGAAGAGTCCGTCGTCGCTCTTATTCTTATTCTGAAGCCAACCAAAGCGACCGTTGCTATTACTCGATATTTTTGGGTTCAAAAGTGGTCCGAATGTCGTCAAAAGGTCCGGATATCCTTCAAACAGCAGTTGACTTACGGTTCGTTTAATGAAAAAGCCTTCGGTGACGGCATCCAAGGCCAGAGTCACTATAACCCTAACGGCTGAGGGAGCGCTCTGAAGCATACTCAATGTGACGGCAAGGGGTCCGTTCAGTGATGTTATTAAATCACTTTCATTGCCAGCACTTAATTTGCGAACAAAACGATAAACCTTTTTCTCCCGATAAGAGACGGTCCCGTTTTCGTTGTACTCCAAAGTCTTAGTCCATTTGGATTTATAAGTGTATGGACCCATCTCTACGAGCACTGGTTTGGCACCGAGTCTTTCAATGTTTGTCGGATTCGTTACATTAAAGAAATATATTCTTTGATAGATAGGAATCGGAATGTCTTTCCATACTTTAGTGGCCTCAGTGTTGGGCTCTAATTGTAATTCCTGTCAATTAATTCAATAATAAAATCAGAAAAAAGTTGTGAATTATTTTCTATGAAAATAAAGTTCATGAAAAAAGTTCAGTATTTGAGAAAAAAAGTGTATAAAACTTTCATTTAATTAAATTTATGGTTCACTTGAACTGAGAGTTGAAATCAATTGTTTTGTGAACTTTTTTTCAAAGCGATAATTAACTCTAAAATTTGACTGATTTCTAGATCTGACTCCAAATTAAAAACTTTTGAGGAAATTAAATGAAAAAATTAAAATATAATCATTAGATTCTAATGATTAGAAACTTGATAATTTAAGTATTGAACAGTTGAATACCTGATGAATTTTATTCATGACAATCAATGGCACTCCAAATATCGCAATCAGACCCAAACAGATGAAGAATGTGCCCAAAAATATGAGTATTAATTCCCTTTTGTTGAGCGATATTCTCATATCGATTGAGTTTATTGTTTGTCTCAAACTATTGAAGAAATTATTTATATTAATATTCATTGAATATTAAATGACTTAATGTTCACACAATCAGAGGAGTGAGTTATCCTTCACATAAAGTCAAACCGCACTACTAATGATGTTCTGTTTGTCGATAAACATTATGCAATTCATTGCCAATTGAATTAAAAATTTAAAAACTCTAGTTAACAATTAGCAAATGCAACATGTACAATAAGCAAACATCAGTTGACTTTTCTGTTGACTTTCACTTAAATGCAATTCCAGAGAGTTTTTCGTCGGATTCGTCACAAACTTGAATGCAATCAAAGATTTCCATTGAATTCGTGTACAAAGAAATCAAAAATAATTCATAATTATTATTAATATTATGGCAGTCGTTATTCTTGGTAATAAAAAAACTTTTCATATATTTCTTAATAGAAATCACTTGAAATCAAAATTTTTAATTAGTATTCATCGACAGAATGAATGATTGGTTGGTTTGAGCCTATTTTTAGACACTTTTACTTTTGTAGCTTAAGTGCAATGAAATTAATATTAATTTTCAGTAATAATAATAATGTCGAGGTATAAGTTGGTGGACAGGTTTTGCAGGAAGTGATTCAATCACTTGAGACTCGTTTTAGTTATCACTGAAGACATTATTATTATTAAAACAAATTTTCTGTTATTTCTGAGTCTCGAAAAAACTACTTTAAAAAGAACTTTCGGTCGACTATAAGACTGAGCAGTAAAGGTATAGTGGAGTACAACAGCACTGGTGGTAGCAATCAGTCTATAATTCGGTACTGGATTTACAACAACAACAAGTTGTCAATTACTGTGATCTGAATGGAAAGGAATGGTTGGATAGGTTTTGGGTTAGAATTTAGTTCATTCGCATACTGTTTGTGTTGACGACAACAACAACTGATTTAAACATTGGTTTGTTTTTAGTGAGAGTTTCTCTTTTGGACCAAATACTCAATTTATAACCGGTTTGGACTCACTTTAATAATAGGGTTCCAATTATATGTCTCTTCAGAAGGGATTGAAGACCTCTTTTACACAGAAATAGAAAAATTACCGATTTTTCTGAACTTGAATTTCATTTAAGACGAGAAATGTTAGTCAAAATGTGACACATTTTTCCTCAGATTTTTCGGGAATTACTTTCAAACACTTTTAAGAAGAAAAACAAATATATATTTTCGGAAAGTTTTATGAAATCAAGTCTTGTATTTGTTTTTTGGTGTTTAAGTCCTTTCCTTTCTTATCGATTATAGTTTTTCAAGGTTTTTGAATTACCAATCATTTTAGAGATCTATTTTTGGTATTTTTTGTGAGAAATGCCTTTCCTTTAAATAAAATAAATGGCTTTTAAGTGATTTCAATATAATATTAAGAAATAACAGAAATTTTGTTTTTCGATCTAAAATATTTCAAAAGTATTGCAAAATAACTTGAATTATCTCATATCATCTTGCTTAATTGAATTACTCACTGAAAATTGCATAACATTTCACTCAACTATTCATTTATTAAAATATTTAAAATATAAACATTTTAGTGATATATTCGCCCGAAATGTAAATTTCATTAAATGTTTGATATTTTGATCAGATTATCGACAGATCTCTGGAAAACCTTTTTGTGCTCTACTTTTGGGAGGATTTGCATTGAATTGAAGTGACATTTCTGTTGAATTCATTCATTTGTTTGACTTTTAGATCTTTTGTGAAAATTTGGAGACAAAATTCAATAGAAATCCTCACATTTGACACAATTTTCGTCAACTGATTGTAAACTTAAATTTCAGGGCTTTTAGTAATTAGAAAGACATCGAAAAATACTATTCAATGAATGTTTTAAAATTACACCAATTTTTATAAAAATAAATAAAAACTAAATAAATGACAAAATCCAAGGATAGACTTATTTGCTCAATGAAAAAAACACTTAATTACCCATGATTCAATTAGTATAATGAATGAACTAAAAGTAATTTAAACAATTCGAAAGAGAAAATGTTTAGTTTTATTTGTTTTAAATTTTTGTTAACAAATATTTGAGTCATTTTAAAAACAAACTTCAAAATAAACTAATGTTTAAAATAATTATTTAAAAAGTAAAAAAAAAGTTGAAAAAAGAGATCTCCCCGGCGGGGAATCGAACCCCGGTCTCCCGCGTGACAGGCGGGGATACTCACCACTATACTACCGAGGATCCCATGTGTTAAGCTTTGCTTATTTTGGAATTGTAGCATGAATCATTTTTATCACATTTATATTGAGATTTCATTTAAGAGTTATAAACTAATTAAGTGAATGCGTGTTTTGAGTGATGGAAATAAATTTCAATTAAAGATAACTTAACGGTTGACTTATTTCTAGTGTTAGCGTTAAGTCATTCGATGCAGAAAAAGAAATGTTAGCATGTTCAAATGTTCAAATACTGCTTCAATACTATTTCAAAAAGTTTCAAACACATTCTATTGTATTATTCAAGTCATTTGTATAATTATTAATGACCTTGCACATTATTTTATTGACAATAACAATGGTGTAGTCATATAATGGAGAGGGTGGCGGAACACTAATTATTTCAAACTATTTTTCGGCGAACTTTTGTCCGATTTGTCACTCAATTGAATGTCGAGAATATCATTATTGGTTCGGTTGTAGTTCTTGATAGCAGTGATGCCTCGATAAGCATAGATCGCCACAATTATCACTGAAATGACGAGTGTGGCCACAAAAATGATCCAGAACTGTTTCTCGTATTGAGCAAATGTTTGACTCCTCACGAATATCACTCGAATCAATAGGAGTACAAATAAGGGAATTCCTATCACTCGATACGACATAATTCTAACATATTTTGAGACAAATCTCGAGATTTTTTTCTTCGCATAAACTGCTTGAATGCCTACATATGGTGTCTGACAGGAACGACATATCAGAGACTGATTGTTCACAATAACTGTTTGTATGCATTCGAAGTGAACGGCTCTTTTCGATTTGCACCCACACACTGTTATTATTGTTCCATCGGCGGCACCGCATATATAACAAGATATCAACTCTTTTGGAGACTCTGTCTTTTGTGAATCATCAGTTCGGCCCGACTTTGAGTCCGTGCTTTCGTTTGATTGGTTACTACTGGTCTTCTCATTCAAAATTTGAGACCCACTCTGTTTAGAATTAGTTTGCGAACCAGTTTTTCCCTGGGATGACACAATGGCTGTCTGTCCCTTTTCAGTCATGTCTGGACTATTGTTTCATTTCTTAAAAATTAAAATTTTTTGTTAAAATTTGTAGCAATTGTTGTCTAATCACATAAATAGAAGTATTTGCGAATAACCTTAAGAGTCAGACACGAAGTTATATCATATCAATTATTTCTGATTTTTGAAAACAAGTGCTTAAAATTGTAATTCCAAATAAAATTCTGTAATAAAACTTCGAAACAAAAATTTCTTAAGTTTTCTAATAATTTTACAATAAATTAATTTAATTAATATTTAATCAGAAAAATAAGATTCAGTGGTATTTCACACATAATGTCACCCAAAAAGTACTTAATATCATGATATTAATTGTAGTCTCGATATCTATATCTGTATTCCAAGGATAAATTCCGATTGAACTAGGGTGTTATCATATAAATGGAGAGAATTTCGAGTGATATTTCACAGTTATTGAGAGTCAGTCCAAATGAAGGCAATAAAAATAATTTCAATTTTTGTTTTTGGGCTCCAATTATGTCAATCGTACGTAAAATGAGTGACGATTATTATGTTTCTCAATAAATAAATTGTCGTCAAATTGCAGGTGGAGTCCAGTCGGCACTCATATAAAGAGCAAATGGGCCAAACAGGTAGACCCACAAAAAACATGGTCAGAATATCCTCGACCACAACTCACAAGAAAAGAGTGGCAAAATTTGAATGGACTCTGGGATTATGCCATTACTCCGATCTCTGAAAAAGCACCCACTGCTTATAGTGGCAAAATATTAGTACCCTTTCCAATTGAATCATCTTTGAGTGGTGTTATGAAATCATTGGACGCCAAACAACATCTTTGGTATAAAACACACTTCAATTCGAGCATTACTTCAAATGAGAGACTGATTCTACACTTCGGAGCCGTTGATTACGAGAGTCATGTCTTTGTTAACGACCATATCGTAGGCGAACATAAGGGCGGATATAACCGCTTCTCTTTTGATATAACACAATACTTGATTGCAGGCAAACCCAATAGTCTTGTGGTCAGTGTTAGTGATACAACTGGTGGTGTCCAACCTATTGGCAAACAACGTCCCAATCCAAGAGGTCAGTACTTCATTAACTTTTGTTAATATTATTCCGTTTGTCTTATAATAGCAATCAATTAAATGTTTGAACAGGAATATGGTATACCAGTACTTCCGGTATTTGGCAAACAGTTTGGTTGGAAAAAGTACCCAAAACTTATGTGACTTCTCTTGTAATCACTCCCGAAGTGGACACTCAATCCGTTGATATAACTGTTGACACAAACGATCCGTTGGACAAAATTGAAGTTAAAATTGTCGATAAAAGTGGAAAAGTTGTCGCTTCGGATGAAAACGTTCATTCAAATAAAGTTACCAAGCTGAAAATCCAATCACCAAGACTCTGGTCAACAGTCGATCCCTATTTATATGACATTCACATAAAGGCCGGCAGCGATTCGGTGTCCAGTTATGTGGGAATCAGAAAAATGGAGGTCAAAAAGGATCCGAAAGGAATCAACAGATTCTTCTTAAACGGAAAACCAATCTTTGTTTTCGCTCCATTGGACCAAGGTTATTGGCCAGATGGATTATACACTCCTCCTAACGAAGAGGCAATGATTTATGATTTTCATGTAACACAAGAACTTGGATTCAATACTATTCGTAAACACATGAAAGTGGAGAGTGACCGATGGTATTACACCGCAGATAAAACTGGTTTTCTCGTTTGGCAGGATTTCCCGTCTTCTTTTGGTGGCGTTAAAAATGAAGCCCGAGTTGCGACCGATGCCAAACAAATTGAACTCGAAATGGAAACAATGGTTAAACAATTGCATAACTTTCCCTCAATAGTAATTTGGACGCCATTTAACGAGGGATGGGGTCAGTACGACACAAAACGTATAGTTGCACTTTTCAAGAAATGGGATCCGTCCCGACTGGTAGATGAGGCCAGTGGTTGGAATGATCGTGGTGCGTCCAATATAGAGGATCACCACTCATACCCGACTTCCAAAGAAATAGCATTAAATGACCACAGAGTTGTGGTCAACGGCGAGTATGGAGGGGGAGGTCTTGTTATAAAAGAGCACATATGGAATCCGGATCACATCTTCCAATATCAGGGATTTAAAAACTCAAAAGAATTGCAAAAATTTTTTGTCGACCGATTGGCAACAGTGAGAGGACACGCCATTTTCGGTTTGGGGGGAGCCGTCTATACTCAGATCACAGACGTCGAGGGAGAGATCAATGGTCTCCTCACTTATGACAGGGCTATGTTTAAAGTGGAAAACCCGGCGAATGTCGCTAAAGAAGTACACAAATTATATCCTTCGGAATCAGTCGAAGAAATTATTATAAGCGCAGGTGATATGCATTGAATTCACTGAACACACTCTCCACTCATTTTTAACATAATTTACGATAAATTCTATGAATAATTAATTATTAACTGAAATATTAGGTCATCATAAGAATGATGTGGAGTGGAGTTATACCACCAAAACACCGACCGGTGAGTGGACTCACATAGATTATAACAGCGCCAATTGGTCCAAGGGAAAGTCAGGTTTTGGTACACCGGGCACTCCTGACTTAACTATTAAAACTGAATGGAAAACTCCTGACATTTGGCTGAGGAAAGAGTTCGAAATATCGGCTCAAACACTTCCTAAACATCCGGTTCTGTATATATTCTATGACGATATCGCACAGGTTTACATCAATGGACAAAAGTTGCAAAATATCTTCGATCCCTATCAGACCGCATATTCTGCCCATGATATCGATCCTAAGTTTTTGAAACATGGTAAAAATATCATCGCTATTCATTGCCATCAAATAACTGGTGGACAGGGAATAGACGCCGGAATATATGCAACGAAATACTAATTCTGTGATTAATTTCAGTCATCAGTTGATTGTTTGAAAGATTTTAGAAAACAATTTTATATCAATAAATGATAGATTAATAATACTTTTTATTCCTTAAACTTTCAATTGTTTGTCATTATAAGTGTTTTTCACATTAATTGAGATTTTGTTTAATCTATAAAATAATCAGTTTTCTAACCGAAAGGTATTTTTCCTCTCAATAAAGGATATATAATTATACTTGATATCTTAATATTCAGATTAATCATAATAGATAAAATATTCTAAACTTAAAGTAAACTAACCTAGTAAGATTAAATTCAATATAAATTGACTCAATTTTTTGAAAGTTGAATCAAATAAGAAAACAATAAAAATGAGACTAAACTTTGGTTTTGTATTCGCTTTTATTTTTGTTTTTATTGTGAATTCATGCGAATCGTAAGTTTACATATGAATTGATAATTGTTATAAAAGTATCTAGTTCACGTTATGTCATATAATATTCTCCTACATTTGAAGGTGGAGTCCAGTTGGTGATCATATAAAGACCAAATGGGCCAAAGAGGTCAACCCACAGCATCCATGGCCAGAATACCCGCGACCACATCTAACGAGAAAAGATTACCAAAGTTTGAATGGTTTATGGGATTACGCCATCACTTCTCATACAGTCATTAATGAGCCAACAAGTTATCAAGGCAAGATATTAGTACCCTTTCCAATCGAATCATCGATGAGTGGTGTTATGAAAGCCTTGACTCCAAATGACATTCTTTGGTATAAAACACATTTCAATTCAAGCCTTACCTCCAATGAGAGGCTGATTCTCAACTTTCAAGCGGTTGACTACGAATGTCATCTTTTTATTAACGGACATTTGGTTGGAGATCATAGGGGAGGGTATAATAGCTTTTCTTTTGATGTCACACAACATTTAATATCAAATAAAGAGAACAGTTTACTCCTCAAAGTAATTGATAAAACCGGTGACGCACAGCCTCACGGAAAACAAAGTCTTAAACCATCAGGTACAAATTAATTGTTTTGATATTTTAATATTAAATTTAGTTTTGTTATCTAGGAACATTTTATTCTGCAGTCTCGGGTATTTGGCAGAGCGTTTGGTTGGAAAAAGTACCCAAAACTTATGTGACTTCTCTGGTAATCACTCCCGAAGTGGACACTCAATCCGTTGATATAACTGTTGTCACAAACGATCCGTTGGACAAAATTGAGGTTAAAATTGTCGATAAAAGTGGAAAAGTTGTCGCTTCGGATGAAAACGTTCATTCAAATAAACTGACCAAGCTGAAAATCCAATCTCCAAGATTGTGGTCAACAATCGATCCCTATTTATATGACATTCATATAAAGGCGGGCAGCGATTCGGTGTCCAGTTATGTGGGAATCAGAAAAATTGAGGTCAAAAAGGATCCGAAAGGAATCAACAGATTCTTCTTAAATGGAAAACCAATTTTTATGTACACCCCTTTAGAACAGGGTTATTGGCCAGATGGAATATATACCCCTCCCAATGAAGACGCAATGGTTAATGATTTTGTATTACTTCGAAAAATTGGTTTCAATACAATCAGAAAACACGTGAAGATAGAGAGCGACCGATTCTATTATACGGCCGACAGAATGGGTTTTCTCGTTTGGCAGGACTTTCCCTCTGCTTTCGGTAATGTCAAGAATGAGAAGAGAGATCCCAACGAAGCCAAACAAATTGAACTTGAAATGGAAAGAATGGTTGCACAGCTGCACAACCACCCTTCTATCGTTATTTGGATCCCTTTCAACGAAGGTTGGGGTCAATACGACACTAAACGAATTGTTGATCTCTTCAGAAAGTGGGACCCCTCCCGACTTATTAATGAAGCGAGTGGTTGGAATGACCACAGAATATCAAATATAGAGGACCACCACTCCTATCCAACTTCTAAAGAGATTCCTTTGAATCCAAACAGAGTAGTCATAAATGGTGAATATGGAGGGGCGGGTATGATCGTCAAGGACCACATTTGGGACCCAAATCACCTGTTCCAATACCAAATGATGCACAATGGGTCCGAATTGCAGAAGTTTTTCCTTGATCGTTTGGCTACAGTCAGAGCACACGCCATATTCGGTTTGGGGGCCGCCGTCTATACACAGAATTCAGACGTTGAAAGAGAAGTGAATGGTTTAATCACTTACGACAGACAAGTCTTCAAAGTGGCCAACATTTCAGAAGTCAATAAAGAAGTCCTTAAATTATATCCTTTGGAGTCATTTGAGAGCATTATTTTAGCGTCAGGTCTGACACACATTCTGTTCCTTTGATGTCAAACCAATTTCCATTTATTCATTATTTTCAGGTCATTACAGCGATAAAGAGGAGTGGCATTATATGACAAGTGCGCCCACCGGTGATTGGACTCACAATGATTATGATACAAGTAAATGGCTAAAAGGAAAGGCTGGTTTCGGAACCGCACACACTCAGGACTTGACTGTAAGAACAGAATGGAAAACAACCGATATTTGGATCAAAAAGGAATTTGAGATACCATCACAAAAACTTCCCAAACACCCGGTTCTGCATATATTCTATGACGATATCGCACAGGTTTACATCAATGGTCAAAAGTTGACCAATGTGTTTGATCCCTACCAGACCTCATATTCGGCGCATGATATCGATCCAAAACTATTGAAAACCGGCAAAAATACTATTGCTATCCATTGCCACCAATTATGGGGCGGACAGGGAATAGACGCAGGAATTTATGAAACAAAATATCTATAATTTTATTGAATTTTTAAAATTATATTTAAAGAACAAATTCTAATTCTTTGTATAATAAATAAATAGTGAATATTTTCTATTCAGGATTTTCTATTCAATTTCAAAAACGAAGACATTAAGAATCATCTTTACATAATTCCAGTGCTCGCAGAATATGGAGGAATATCTGAATGATGTCGATATAGAGACAGAGCGCTGCAAAAGCATATTCTTCGGGACTAATCTCATGTGATTTTCCGCCGAGGATTAGTTGTGTGTCGAATAAGAGATACTAAATTTTCAAACAAAGAATAATTCAATCAATATTTAAGTCTTAAATCACAAATAATACCAATGAGAAGAGGAATGCCCCAAATACGGAAAGAGCAAAGAAAAGCGGTTTCATCTCTACATTGAGTGCGATGGACACCACTCCCAACACAAATCCCATTATTATATGGATAATGAAGAGAATGCAGAGAAGACATCCGCAGTTCGTTATATCAAACTAATCATTCAATTTTTAAACAATAATTGACTAAAAAGAGACTCTACTCACCCATGGAGTGGTGGCCAATAATGTGACAGCCAATACTACAACACCTGTAATCACAAATGCAATTAGGATGTGCTGTCCCTCATTCTGAGCACAGATAAAGCCGACGATATATGTCTGTGCGATTGTCTGTAAAATGAAACAAAAGTTTAATTATTTGTAAAACAATTATATTTTCATTGATTTACGAAAATTCCCAAAAGAATAAAATTGATGGGAACTGTCCTTCGGGCGGACTGCGAACAGCAGAATATACAGGACACTGCAAAAATGGTGGCCAAACTGTCATCAAATTAAGGCATTCGTTATTTTTTGAAAATTTTCTATTGATTTTGATCTTACGATACAAATAAGAGAATGACATTCACAACCTGAGCCACTCCGTCATTATTAGCTTTGATTTTATTGGCATTGAGTCGATCTCTGAAACTGTGAGACAAAAAAAAATTACTTGAATTTGATTTTGAATTAATTTACAAATAAAGCATAAAAGTGGAGACGACAGTCGTGAAGACGATCTGTACGAACAGAATTCCATAAACCTTTCGTATGAATCCATTTCTGATATTATTGTCTCCAAAGACACCCATTGGTTGCTCAACGATTGATAGGTTGACCACACAGTCATTACTCTTTGGCCGAACTATCAAAATATTCTGATTTCTGTTGACATCTGAAATCTGACCGCTTTTTGACTGTTTGCCATTTGAATTGGCGTTTTGAGAGAAATGTGTCTGTTTTGTGATCACATTTTGTAGTGAATCTGAAGTCATTTTTCTATAATATTTGTGTTTAAACTTCAAATGCAATAAAAAATCGTTTAATAAATGTTTATTCGGTTATAAATGAATTTGAAATCAAATATATTTTATAATTAAACAATTCATGAGATAAGTATTGAAATTTTTTTGTTTTTGAATGAAAAGTCATTGTAAGAGATGATGACTTCAGAGGTGATAAACTCTATTTTTCTATGTTATGCTGAAGTGATCGGTTGGTTTCGGGATCAATCTATGCAATCATTTTAAAACCAATTTATCAGTTGCTTTTGAATATTGAACCCACTCCACTCTTATAGTCCATTCTTTATTAGAAAAACTAATTTTATTTTATCGAAACTCATTAATAATGTTAATCATTATTAGTTTAAACCAGGCAACACCACAGGGGGGGTCTAGCGTAAAACCCCCCCCTAGCCTGAAGAAGTCTAACATTACGTCTATGGGAACCCCCCTCCCTAGCATTTTTGACGATTTTAACAT
>JAQGCQ010000254.1:0-17111 GCA_034699945.1 Chamobates pusillus
TTTGGACGGAATAGGAATTGTTGTGAATCAATGATTGTCAGACTGGAAATGAATTACTGATCACAAGTACTGTCAGACCGCTGTCAGTGCACTGGTAGACACTGTGGGACGTATGCACTGACGCAACATTGCAGAGCAGAGCACAGATTAATGAAGAATAAGAGCAAACACGAAGTGATGCCTTTCTCTATCAAATCAAAGCCCATCTCAATATCGGAATATATCCTAAAATATAATAGACTTTGCAGTCAGTCCTACAGTGAGTGGACATATAGACCAAGAACTAGAGAATGATAAATGATGTTTTGATCGAAGTCCAATTGTTTAGGAAGTCCCAGAATCTGAGACCGTCTCCCCTGTGGTCGTATTTCCGATTGCAAACGATAGCAATGCTTTCATATTGAAGTCTATCCAAGTCTCAAATGAGCCGTTAGTGAAGTTACACTCAAATCAATTCACGACTAAAGAAGATATTTCTGTGGTTTTCATGTATTTTCCAAATTATATGAAAAACATTTTTCTCATTGGATTTGATGCTGGGATTCAGTCGGGGAATGGTATGCGATAATTGTTGTGGTGCTCAATGAGCCCTAAGATATGTATCGATAACTATTGAAAATTTGCTGAAATATACTTCAATTTCCTGAAGACTGTGTTTTTTAACGATCAGCTAATGATTGAAATACACTAACGAATAGAAAAATGCATTTTTTGCCAACCATTTGGACATTAGATTTATTTGGAAACATATTGTGAGCACTTCCTATGATTCGCCTAAAGTCCTAAAATCTAACGATGCTTTTTATGCTGACTTATGATAACATCTAAAACTACTCTAAAAAACCATGTGATGTAAAAAAAAAACTTTTTGTCAAATTTCGACAATTTTTTCTAAAATAATATGAATTGTGAGGACTGCCTATCAATGTTTAGTTGATAAAAACGTGACACAAACCCCATTTATTTTGAGCGCATATCAGGAACACTAACAGTTAATGTCAAATGGATTTTAAAAGTCAGTGCCTGTGTTTGCTGTGCACTAATTTATTTATTTTTTCAACTCTGGGTGACCCCAACCCCTATGGTCTGAAATGGCTCTCAATAGTTCTCCAATAGCTCTGCAATTCATGGAATGGAAAAAATCAGAATTTTATGTCTTTTAATGTTTGGATGACTTGCAGTGAAATCACAGGCGTTTTGTGGCTTCACTTCTCTCTATTGAAATCCTTTCGGTTTTTATAAAAATTTATTCATTCAATAAATTATTTGTATATCAAAACCAAATTGGATTTAAAAGTAATTTTTATTTTCCATTCAATCCTTTATTCATTTACATAGAAATGGTTTGTAAATAATTAGATTTATTTATTGATCGATAAAATCATTTCATGAATAATAAAGTCACTGAAGTTTGCAATAGAAATGAATGAAACACTTCTCTCAAATGGGGATATCATTGCTATTGGAAAGTGTTTTCCGCTCAGAATAATAGATGGAATCCTCAAGTTTTCAAAGTTTGGGGTTTTTAAGGGAAACTTTTCTTTGAAAGTTATTCTTTTCAATGAATGTCTCTCCTATTTGTGAACTCCTCTCGAATTGAATTTTTAATATTTGAATAAAATTTGATACAAAAAAATGACAGTAGAGTCGCCCAAAAGTCTACCAAACAATCATTAATCATAAAAAGACTGAAAATATTTTCCTTTTGTTCTTATGATTTATTCATTGGTTTACTTGAGTTATGAGACATTCCTTTCTATTCTTTGATAATTTTTTGTACTCATCCTGTTATGGACTCAAATTTCTGGGCATAAAAGGGTGGACTTCACTCGGAAAGTGTTCTATCGGTTTGTATTGACAACTTTGATAGATAACTTTGACTACTCCTAACATTTGTGGTCATCATTCAAATGTGATTTCCATTCTATAAGTGAATCCTATCCTCTGAAATGTGATTCCTAAACATTCTTAGAATTAATTTCTCAAATAATCGGTGTTTTATTCAATTTATTATACAAAGTATTGATAAAGTATGTTGGTCATATTGATATAAAAACATTTATAATAAGAAATGTTATAAAATTACAAAAATTCAAATATCGGTGTATTTTCATTGAGTGTTATATCAAATATCGGAATAAAGAAATAATATTAAAAGCAATATATAATACAATCAAATATTTATCAAATTATTATAAAGAGTTTATGACATACAATGGTATGAAATATGAGTTATAATCTCGAAAAAGTCATACATTTGTTATCTAATATGAAAGACATTTCGGTGGAGAACTTGTTTACAAATTTATTGTAAAATACATACAAAAAGAATTGGTTTTGTATTTGAAATACTTTGCATTGAATTATACTTTAAAATGATTATCGAGTCGTATATTAACTGACTGTCAAAATACGTATCCAACACATCGATCGGAGAGTTGTCAGTGGAGGGCCTCAAAGGTCTTCATCCACAGCTCAGAACAGTTGAGACACTTCTTTGAGAATATACGGTATGACTGCTCTCAACAGACGAGTCATCGCTGATATCTTTGGTCTTTCAATCTATAAATATGTGATAACAAAGATCGGAAATCAGTGTTTGAAGTGATGTTTGATTTTTAAATTTCAAATGCGATCCGATTTTAACGCTTGAATTCAATATTATTAAATATATGACCAAAAAATATAATATCAAGTGATCGGCTACTCTGCTCTTGCAAATCATGCTTTCGTGCGCTGAATATTCGATTCTTACTAATATAGAGTCGGGTCAGTCAAGTGAGTGAACAACTCATATATTTATTATATGGAAAGGGATTATTCACATAAATCTAAAGCAAACAGAATATGGAATGAAGTCATCGGAAATACAGCAAAAACTTGTGAACTGATAGATGAGCTCTATTTCTGAAAAATAGCCAATTTTTTATATTTTTTCAATTCAGTTAAACCCAGAGTAAAGTAAAAAGCCTTTCCCTAAAAGCTCTCACGAGAAGTATTTGCGGTTCGGAATTAAATTTGAATGAATGGCCTCTAAATTGGAATTCGAGTATAAAATGTGAACAAATATTAAGCGATGAAAATCTATTCTTGAATTTTTAAAATTGCATACTTTGGTCGACAATAGTATTTTAAAGTGAACTCAGGGCTCAAATTTTTATGTGTGTATTATATTCAACTCTAATAATCATAAGTAGTGCGAAACACAACTGCGATCTCAATATTGGGACTCACCGTTTGGTCTCGTGTTGTGATAAAATCTTTGCTGATTCTCCTGAGATCGCAACCAATTTCTCGTATGATTTCATTCATTAAACTTCTGGTCTGCGATGAACTGATGATATCTGGCAATGGATATCGTTTTTTGGCTCCGATGTCAGCGCTATCTCTCCAGTCATTACATGTTAGGGACAGCAGTGGCACCAAATTTGCTGAAAAGACAAATTACATATCGTTTAAATTAAATGTACTTTTTTTCGATGATATTTCAAACAAAATGAAAACCATTTATTTAATAAAGAATTACTGAAATTCTCTGACAAATGAATGTTCGGAAACAGAGATAATGAAAAAAAAGGAATTACTTTTTTTTGTATCGGAAATACAACTTAATTAATAGACATTACATTTTTATCACAAATTAATTTCATTACATTTATTAATAGCATTCAGAATGTAATCAATTTATTGCTATATTTAGTTGCAAGGGTTAAATAACTTTTTTTTTATTGTTCATGTTTGACTCTCCTTGACTTAATAATTTAACAAGTTTATTTCAAAAAAAAAACTTTTTGTAATCTTTGCGATCGAATTATAATAAAAAACAAATTGTGTTAATTTGAGGCAAAGATCTAATGAGTGTTTTTCAATGTATTTAATTGACAGTCAATGAGATAATTGCATAACCGGTGCAAATGCTATACTGTTTGACTTCAGTCCTGTGCAGTGAAGCACTACTTTTATAGAGTTGTTTGAGTGAGCGCTTCAACTATCAAAACAAAGTTTGTTTAACAAATCGACTCTATATTTGATCGGATGATCGCTGTTATCAATAGTCTATCAACTTTTTATTTGTCAACAATAGTTTCACTCTTTGTTTAGCAAATCATTGAATTTCTTTGTATTTATTGCTCTCTTAAACTCTATTCTCAATTTGCAAAAGTGTTTGAGAGATAAGATTATAAAAATTCATTAAATAATTAATGCATTTGAGAGGAGAGGCAAAAGTTCTCAAGAGTTTTATTTTTAACAACTAATCAAAAGTTGATAATCAGTTTTTATATATGTTTATAAAAGGCTGCCATTTATTTATTGCTTCTTAAATAAATATTGTGCTCTGTTTTGGGTAACCAAAGAACGTTTAAACAAAAATATTGACAAACATTTCAAGTAGAGAATCACCTTGAACATCACTAACACACTGAACACTCATTTCTGATGCATTTTAACTCTAATTACAATAAATTAAAATATAGTGTAATATCGTATCGAATATAATGGCAATTATTATCATTAATATTAATATTAAGTTCTTTTTTGTATTGAAATTCAAATAATTTCTGAGAAAAGCCATTAATTTGATTAATGAAAGCATAGAATAACTGAAATTCATTTATCAAAAGCAATAAAAACTTCAATATTTACCCGATTCTGGAGAAGTTTGATTGTTTTGCGGAACATTTGTGGCCAAAAACGGATGTCTATATCCTCTAATACAACCACAATCATAAGGCGGATGACCAATAAGACAGTGGACAGAATCAATGGACTGTAATGAGTGAGTCGATGATCCGAATGAATGGATAGAATGCGTTGAAAGTGAACTTTTTGTGTGATTAATCGCACGACTCTTATATCTGGAGTTTCGCGGTATTGGAATCGGAGAACTCTCTACTCTTGAATGTAATGAATGTAAAAAACTTGTCGTTTGTGTTGACTCTACTTCTGAGTATTGGTTCTCTTGATTTACATTTGAATAGTCGTCCGATTCCTCGAATGCATCGAAATTATTGTCGAATTCGGGCTCAGAATGACTATTAGGCGAAGACTCATAACCAGAATCAAAGCTCAATAATTTTGAGTCATTCTTCCAAATAACAAATAATCGACTTTCATCTGACTCTTCAGTTCGCGACAGCGACCAAACTCTTGTCATTTTTGACGATAACTTTTTATATGAGTATAGCTTTCAAAGCAAATGTGTTTTTAGCGGCAAAACAATTACTAAGAATAGTTTAGAAGACTTTCAAATGTTGTCAATGATATTCAGTGACAAACTGTTGAACTGAACTCAACACACGCTCGAGTTATATACCAGCGCTCACACAGTGTTCTACCAGCGCTGTAACGGGTGCTCTACCAGTGCGCGTGAGTGGCAGTGCTTCAGACTCTCAAATACGGGCCAATCTATTCAATCCAATGTCTATTGAAATTGATATTTGATATAAACGAGTAAAAGAGGGAAAACTCTTTTTGTTCCCCAAAAAAATGAATGTAAAACTTATCGATTAATTATTGAAAAGCAATTCAAATACGATTTAATAGTTTCTGAATTCATATTTGTTTAATAATTATATCCAAAGAAATAAACATATATTTAAGTATAAATAGATTCCGTAAAAAAACTTTTTACTCAAAATAAAGTTTGATTTGTCGATGAAGTCATTCATTAAAATAACATTAAACTAATATCAATATATCATTAAAATTGCAAACTTATCGAAAATGATTCGGTTTAATATATTTCGGATCATTTTATACACGAAAATAAATCTCAAATCAATTTAAATCGTATGAATGAGGTGGGGCTGGGTTTGGGTCCTCTCAAAAAATATCTCAATCGAAAGATGAAAATTGAGTGCTTTTCTCTTAAAAGCATTATTTTGGAAGTTATTCAATAAGTTATTCATTTGATTATTCATTGCAATGGGATTTGTTTCACCACTTTCTTTATGGGCGTTGTGTCGACACCTGCTCTCCATATCCAACAAAGACCTAATCAATAGGTCTGAAAAATTGTGTTCACTTTTTTTTGTTGAAATATTCATAAAGAATAACAATAAAAATTATTGCACTCTTTTGTTATACAACTTTAAAGCCAAGGGATGACCAGACCAGTAGACCAGAACACCATAACAAAAACATACTGTCCTTTATTTTGACTGTCAACTCCAATGAGTGTTCAATCGAAACCTGGCCCTCTTTATTGTTTGCTCAATTTTGACATTGAATAGAGCCAGACCCTATTTAGAGTTGTGGTTGGACAGGCCACCATGGTGACTCCGGTGGAGCCCATGCATGAAGTAATACATAAAATGATTTTTATGTTCTTCGCGTCGGAAGAAAATAAAGTGCAAACTTTTAAAAGTCTTGTTTTGAAAATTGAATTTATTGATAGTCTATTAGAATAAGTGTTGGAAACCTTTAGCCAAATGTGTTATACTATTAACTAAATGGAGGTTTCAATCAACGAAATAACGGTCCGAATATTTATGGTTGGAATCAATAATATTTTTATGCCGTATATCACATACAAAGAGAACTAAACAATAGATAACTTTTAGCACCGATTTTCTCATAAAAGCTGTCAAATAAATAAAATAGAGGCCAATGTTATTAACACAAGAAAAACACAGGGAGGGCTTTAGGAGGCCTTATCTTTGGGCAAATATTATGTCTCAACACTAACTAATAAAGTGCATCAATTTTTTATGTCAACACAGAGTATATCTATTAATATAAAACCATTTCTTATTTTTACTAAAATTAATGTCTCGACTAATATTCCCCAAAACGGGAGCTCTGGTCAGACCTTTTTCGGACACTCTGTTTGCTCGCAATTATCATAATTTTCTTATTCAGGAATCCTCTGTTCATAAAAACTTTATGGCAGTGGGTGTCATAATTCAGGCTTATCTATGGGATAGTCATTAACTGTATGGCATGAGTCGCATCATTAATAAGCGCCGATCGACAGAACACTTGATTTATATTCTGTTTGATAGACAAACCATTTGCTCGACTATGCGTTTAATTGACAAATACTGTTATACTGTTATACAAAACACTTAGTTTTTCACATTTTAAATACATTGAAGTCATTGTGAAACCATATTTAAAGTCAAATACAAATGATATGATTCGACAATAGAGTGATTAATGATTCTAAAGTCGACATCAGTTGACTCTAGTCGTGAGTTACCAGCGCTGCGACCACTGCTTGTAATCGTATATTATTTGAACAAAAAAAAAGTTTCCACAAAAAAAACGAATATTCAGTGAAATTGTATCCACTTTTCATTCATCTATTCTTTATTGGATTGAGTACTGAGTGGCCATTGAATGGTCACTCAAAGCAATGACGACAACTCCGGACAGTTATCGTATTGTTGATGGCATACATTGAGAGCTTTGTTGACTGCAATAGTCATTTGGTTAACGCAATAATTCATCGCTAAATTGTCAGCTCATCACTGATGTAAGTAATCAAAACACAGAGTTAGACAAAAAAAAGTGGTGCCTTTGCCTGTTCTCTGTCGAGGAAATTATCGTAATGTCCGCCAGATATCAAAACACAAACACTACACCATTAGGTCTGGTATTCTGTTTGGCTGAGTCGACGAAACGTCTCATTCTTGACAATAAGCCGGATATAGCAGTACATAATGGGTATAATTATTAATTGCTTGAGCCGTTAGTCCTCTCTTTCATTCATAGAATGGCTTTTTTGGGGTATTTGTATAAAAAATCGCTTTGAGAGCGATTGAGAGCTCAACTTCTAATCACTTTTCGGACGTGTGATTATATGCTCGACAGTGAAGACAATACATGTGAGGAATGGCATCAATTAATCTTTTGGTGGTATTAACTAAACCATCAATTTTATTGAATCCGTGACTTGAGTTATGATAAGACATATATTCTTATAACTAAATCAAAATTATTGGAATTCAGAGAATTCTTTGAGTAATTTAGAGGACAGTAGACAACAGTAGAGAACAGATGGGTTTTCACTGACTTTCGTTTAACTAAAATACTTTTGTCGATAGAAATAGTGATTAGAAATAGAAGTGAAACTAATATTTTTAAGCCATAAAAACTTATTCAGTGCTTACTCTCCGTCCGGAGCACTGAATGCATTATTAAGTGAGTAAACAAACGATTTATTTAATTGTTCACAACTGAGTGAATACTTGAGTCAATCACATAATCTTACGGAAAGCCATTGTTTGAGCCGATTGTCGACAAATAAATTTCGGTTATTTCTGCTGTAATTCTGGGCTATTCTGAGCTAAATTGGACATAAAAATATGAAAAGGAATTTAAATGTCTTTTGGAAACAGTAGTCATTGAACTGACGATATAACTGATCATAACTGTGCCACTGATAACTGTAGAGGATGGGAGGGGTAGTGTCGAAGTCAGTCTTTGATTTAATGTTTATGGCCTTATTAATGGTCAATAGTTGAGAGAATAGAAGTAACACTTTATATATGACTCACATATCATACCATTCATATAGTTATTAGCATTTGTTTGAAAGTGAGACCAAATATTCAAATATTGCCATTTGAACGGTCAGACTATCGTTAAAATGATTGTCAGCGCTCTTAATGTTCTTTGCATTACTTAATACGGAGTTCACTGCGATTGACACTCAAATAACTGATATAACGGCACAAACGGCACATTCATCTAATGTGTGTTTGGATTGGCATCCGTTGGCCGCGCGATGTCTGTGTTCTATCTGTTTAACTGTTTATTGCATTACTCCATTCAATCCCCTTTATTTACTGCCCTTCCACTGAGTATTGGGCCAACTTTTTGAGGCATTCCTCTTAGTTTCAATTGAATGAGAGATGAGAGCAGAGAGAAAAGTCATCTTTGTATAATTGCACTGTTATGGACACTGGGCCATTATGACGGCCATTTACCGATTGAGTCGTGTCCAATTGCTTCCCATTCATTTCAGCTGACATTTCAACGTTTACCGCATTTCTTGTACTTTCAAACCATTGAAGAGAACCCAAAATCTATTAGTAGGACAGACATCCAGAGAATGCACTTTCACTGCAATGAGTTATGTTATGTTTGATTCACTCCCAAAAAGTAGCAAAACTTTTGTTCATCGATGGCTAAAACACCCGGATATCCCTGAATTGCTTCCCCAAATAGTGCTGTAAATCAGAAGACAATATATGACAACCATTTTGAACATCAAATAATCAAAAGTCTGAGAGAAGAAATCATTGCAAAAACGCGTGTCTTTCATAAAACTTTATTTATATAGACGTTTGTATTGAAAACAGTGGTAATCCCTGTGAACACAACTGATCACAACTCTTGTCTCTGGCCTTTGTTTGGCTAAACTATGCGTTCGGTTGTGTGATATGTAGTGATATGTAGTCAGAGATAAGACTTTTATCGGTTCAATGGCTTCCAATGCGTGACATGAGAACCAAATTTAAGACTTTAAAAAAGTTTTGACCCAAAATTATGACAAATAAAAAACGACTCAACAAAACAAGTATAAGGTGTTTAACATTGATGTCGAACCCCTCGACAGTTAATCCGATTCGTTACGCGAAGAGATGTCTTTTTACGAGTAATCGAATCCTTTTACAAATCAATATTAGTGTCAAAAGTTTTATAAAATATGAAAATATCGCATAAAATATGTTTTTCTGATCTTTTTTTATTCTGGTATTCAGAATGATATGCAGTGCGTAACCAATCGCTCAATTGGTTTGCACTAAATTTATTGCTAATGTTGTGCCTGAAAGTCGAGATTCCATTCGGTGGCTGTGCTTTAGTGATGACCAGCTCTGGTGGTGGTGTAAAACAGTACTGAATTATCTTACATGCATTCAAGTGTCAGACAATACTTATTTATTGAGTGCGTCCTTCTCTGGGCTCTCAGTTCACGAGTCTGTCGTCTCTTTGGGGAAATAACGGCAATGCATGCAATGTATGCCTCCTTTGACTGAGCCCTGAATGTCATCATATTTTGTCCGAAGTGATCGTTTTGTCAGTTAACCCCCGAATATAGTGCTGTGCAAATGGGGCCAAATTGCCAGTCATTGCCAGTCATAGAGAATCGATGCATAGGAAAGAAGTGCACAAAAAGTGCATCGCTTTGATCCAAATGAACAGATAACGCATAAAAAGTGGGGAATCAATCGCTCCAATCATACACTTATAGACGGCACACACTTCAAGTAATCGTAATTCTGTTCTTCAATCAAAGCCAGAGCAGAGTGAAAGCTCCCACTTCTAGTTTTGCGAATAATTTCATTATACGGTATAAATTTTAGTTATGACCACTACTACCACTGCCAGAGCTTCGGCCAGAGCTCCAAAAATTGTCTTTTTATTACTTTTGATTCAGATTGGACTCAGCTTTTTATTAGATATCAGAGCTCTGTCTCTGTTTTATTATCCATATAACTACCCTTGGTATAAATACAATCTTCCGATAATTGGTTGAGCGCTAAAAAAGTTTGTATTAAATTCAGTTGAATTTCACTTTCATTCTGTTCATCATTTTTGTAGGATTCGCATGACTGGCATCGCATGCGAAGTGTGTTCACCCTTTGCTTCATCCTCTTCTGGTCCTTCTTCTGGTGTGACACAGAAGGCATCCATTGAAATAAAAGTTAACAAACCATAAAGAACTGTTCCCTTCCTCTCCTCAACCCTTTGAATGAATTGTCATAAATTTTAAAAGAAAAGAATACAAATGACTGAAAAGCAATTAGTTGTTGTAATCCCTTTATGTGGAAGTGCTGAGCAATTCTGAGCCATTCATGTAATTCACATCAAATTTAATGTTTTTCTTTATGTATAAAAACAAGGCTTCGTTCATATCATTGAATGAGTCCTCTCTTCTAATGTAAAACTCATTTTTCAATAATTTTTCATTACATTTATGGGCCAACCATTGCACTAATGTTACAATGATTTTGCATCCATTGCCTGAACACTACTTCATAATAATTCACATTAACTCGAATTAGAGCACATCCCACGACTCCCGTATGAATTGTAATGTTTCGCCTGTTTTTGTTTGTATCATATTTTGCATTATTAGTGCAATGGATTGCAATGGACTTCAATTTGCATACAATTTAAATGCATTCATATTTTACTTAATATAACAACTGTTTCATAACAATCACATCATATTATTTGCTATTCCTTTGAGTTTAATTATACGGCTTTTCCTAAAAATTTCCGTTAAAATTAATACTCGAAACCGAGATTCACAATATTAATAACCAGTGCTCGACATACTGTTGATCCCCGACACTAATTGCGTGGTCAGAATATTTTATTTTTTAAGCGAAATTGCTTCTCATTACCATGCTAATTACAATACTATCTGAATTGCAAACAAATGTGTTTGATAATTTGGATCGACTAAATTAGCCAACCCTGGCTTCTACTTAATTACAGTCACGGAATGTGATCATTTGGTCATTAGACCTTGGTTATCTCTATAGAATAACAAATTTTGCTTTTGACTCATCTGTGGTTATATTGTTGTCGAGGTTTTTTATGTCAAAAGAGCCGCTTTTCGGGCAAATCATTATTCATTTGACGAATGAATAGAAGAGATATTTGAAAAAATTGGAAAAAATTTAAACAAATAATCGGAAATAAATAGATATGAATAGAAAAATCGGTTGAGAAGTGCTTTTTTAGGGTAAAAAGTTTGCGAATATCGTATTGAGTGTCGAAAAAATCTATTCTCAAAAGACTCAGACCTTTAGGATAACTGTATTAAAGAGTGCGGTCTTCAAAAGCAACTAATTTTGTTCACAAAAAACTGTTTGCTTGGGTTTTGTGTATTGAACTCTCGAGCGATTCCTCCAATTTATTTATAAAATACTCGTGAAAATAGAGACAGACTTTCATTTATTACCAAAAATAAGGAGATATACCGCAGAAGAAGAGTTTTGAAGTTTCTGTTAGAGTTTGACTCAGTTTTCAAGTGATCTCTCCATTCATGGCATTCAAATTCAAAGGCAAACCATTGAAGGATTAAAAATTTTATTCTCAAAAGACAGGAAAGTATAGCAAAAAATCCTTATGTAATCCAATTGAATGCCATTCATATTCAAAAGTCTTTCCATAAAAAGCAATCAATAGATTAAAAAAATATAAAATATTTTCTCTGCAAAGAACTGATGCAATCAATTACTTTCAATTCTGGATAATTGATTCGGAGATTCTATGATTCAAATTATTTTCTGCTGGATGACTTTCATTATTCTTCACATCAATCTTCTTGAATTTGAATAAGAGTTTGTGTACCACAAGATTAAACTCAGTGTATATCGTATTCAATATTGTTCTTATGGCGAGCGGTGTGAGTGGTGTCGACTCGAGTGCCTCACCAGAGTGTATACCAATGATGTGCACAACTTTTTTCTTTCTCTGAATAATATATATAAATGTTATATGTTTTATACATATGTATACCAGTGCTGCACAACAAAAGAGAAGGCAGAGCTCTGGTCTCCGCTAATAACTTATAGAATAGCTTTTTGTTAAGAAATACTTTAATAAATCATTTGTTGTCAGCAACAGAAATACTAATCCAAAAACGCTCTGCCTTTCAGTTCACTGTTTAGTGTGAGGTATAACTACTTCTGTCTGTATTTTATTATTCAAATTTGAGTCTCTATTTTCCACAAATCCTTTTTTCCTCCAAAACTAATGATTAGTTAATCGATTCATTTAAAGTCAATGCTTTGAAAAAATTACAGAATTATAATAAATGAAAAAGAGATGCTTTTGGGGGACGACCTCTCATAAAAACATTTAATCTGAAATCATTACTCTTGTCTTTATTTGTTGATACCATCGCTCTTTTAGTTTAAAAAAATACAACGGATTTGCAATCAATTCATTTGCTAACAGTTGTTAAAAGTCCGTAAATCCTTTTCACCCCTTTTTTAGATCCTTTGCGTCATTTATCACAAAAAAAAGTAAATTCATTAATGCGTTCATCATTTCAGTGGGTTTTCAAATCCAATTCAATTAATTCAAAACAATTAGTGAATAATCAGTTAATAACTCTTTATTTGATTTGTCAAAATCCAGAGACAGAGCTCTGCTTTGTTTAAAACTCTATCCTAGTGTTCATTGAGTGCAAGAGTTGTCAAATGGGTTATCCGTGGATTCAATCGGTGATAATTGCTTAGAATTGTGCGGGGAATTCAATGAAATTAACTGGATTGATTTTCAATTAGATTTGAGGTGAAAATATATTGACAGCAATGACTGCGCTCTAAATCTTGTAAAATGTAAGCTAATAGAGGCTGAGCTCAAATTTTGCTGTTCGGCTGATTAACTGAACATTTGAACGACCCTTACATCCCTTTACGTCCGACACAAATGGCACTCAATGTTTGATCAGATCAGCCACGAGTATAACACTTACAGTCAAAAGGAACAGAACAACTGTCGGTCCACTGACAGGGGGTTTGTTCTGAAACCCTAAATAACAAAAGATTAACAATTATTATAAAATGGATTCTTTAAAGCATTAGAGGAATGAGAGGAATGGCCAACAATTTTCTGGTGAACTTCAATGTTATGCAAAAAATATTATTTTTGATAAATAATATAATTGCCGGCACTCTATATATCATCGTTTGATTTCGATAACTGATAACAAATGATATAACTCTATGGGTGTCCACAAAGAGATGGGAGAGAGTAGACACCATTAGATGCATTACTAGTGCACTGTTAGAGAAGAGTGCTGTGTTTGAAGAGCACCTTCTCCACACATTTAGTCAAATTAATTTTTGAGTAGTGGAAGGCTTGCAGTGCAGCGGCGATCGCACTGATAGTGGCTCTGCCTCTCTGTTTGCCTCTCTTTTATGGAATAAAAAAAATAATGTTAGATCTGATCATCAAATCTAATCTAATTAAGAAAATGAAAAAGGCTTGTGTTGTGCAACCATTGCTCAGTCATTATTATGATTGAGTGCTCGACTCTACCACTCGGCTATCGAGTAGTTATTCATAACTATGTTTTTATGACACGCGTTGATGTCTACCATTTCCTTAACTCTCCAACCATTGTATCGCATGAGAGAGAGAGAGAGAGAGAGAGAGAGAGAGAGAGAGAGAGAGAGATCCGGAGCCGAACCCCGTTTAAACCAATAAACTTATTTGTCAGACACAGGTTTGGAGAATACATTTTAAATAATTGTAGTGAAAAGCACTACTCGACTAAATATTAGCAAAATTTAAATTTTCGATTAAAAAAATTGGGGGAAAATTCAATGAAAATGACTGACGAAGAAAAATGACTCTAAAAATAGATTATTTATTGTTCTTTCTTTCATAACTCGTTTCCTCTAATTTTGATATCATTTCATAAATTAATAGCAATAAAAATAGAGATATTTTTATTCATAAAGAATTTAATTTAATCTGAAAACTGTTTCAATCAATTATATAAAGTATTCAATAAATTGGTCTAAAATTGGATTCACTTTTGAGATGAAATTCTTTGCATTGATTTTTGTTTGTTTTTATGTATGCATTGAGTCGTGAATTGCTTTTGAAGTTTAGAAACGGGAGACTGAAAGTCACAAAACTATTTGACAATATTTTACTCTCTCTCTGAAAGACTACTCATTGAGATGCCTGAACCAAAAGTGTACGTCTGTTCCTCGAAACGCAACATCTCTTCTAACCAGAGATCAATTGTTAGAATTAAAGAGATTTATTGTTTAGGAAAATATTCTGAATGTATAGTCTTTTGTTGAATGAAAAATTTTGCCATTAGTTCCATAACCTTAAACCTGATGTGTGCCATGTTTTTGATCGGGAGTGCAGTCACTACTGAGTGAGTTGATGGCCACTGAACGCTACATTAGAAAGCCTTACGTCGCTGTCAATCAGACACATGCGATACCAAAGCAATGCTAAGATTACCATCTCTTATATACACTCAAAACATAGCTTTTTATAGAGTCGGCCAATAAATAGGCAAAAAGAGGCCAACACTCCGTTCATATTATGCTAATTCACTAATTTCTGGTTCTGTTCTCTTCTGTATCCAAACAAACCATTCGATTGAAATTAAATTGAATTCACTTTTTGTTGGAATCAATTCAAGCATTGTTTGAGAAATTTTAAAATTTTAATCCATTCACTACACTAACACTACAGCACTTCCTGTGCTAACAATAAACTGGTAATTGCGTAAAAGTCACACAGAATGGGTTTGATTCAGACTGAATGTCAAGTTCAGGCACAGCTTTATTCAGATTCAGAGCACTATTACTTTTGCCAACAGTTCTCATGATTACGATTGAAATCCAATTCAAGAATAGTTTTGATAGAAGTGATGATATCTTTAGTATTTTAGACTTAATTCAAAAGTATTAACTTAAAAGTGGAGCTAAAAGTAGAATATAATAATAATTTTTCTAAAAGTATTAAATTTCAAAATTTTTAAATTCACTTAACTTTGCATTTGATTTAAAAATTTTGCCCAAAGTTTTGAGTATTATTTGATTATCTCCGATAATATTTGCTTTGATTTAAATGTCAGTTCAAGTTTTGGAAACTCTGATATTTTATTCTTAATTTTTAAAAAACTGGATATTAAGTTATGAATGGAATCAAAAACGAAAGAATAGTCACTAAAATAGAGTTATTATTTGAATTGGACTTAAAAAGGAATGAAATTACATTTGAATTTCATGAAAGGCTTTTCAGTTAATAAATGCCTTATTTAGAGTCGAGTTGAGGGGAATTCAGTTTCGCTCTGACTCTCTCCTACTGTTCAGTAGTTAGATATTCGATGATAAGGTAAACTTATGCTCTACCAGTGCTAACTGTGCTACCAGTGCTCACAAAGCAAATTATCGATTGTTGGTTCACTGTATTCCATATCCAATACAATAGTTATGTATTAATCTCTATCGTGAAGTCATGTCTAAAATTTAATGAAATAATAAGTCGTATGACATTCACACGCCTTGGAATGCCTTAGATTTCACTCGTTTTGCATATTTCCAGCCATAACTCAAAGCCTATCCACTCGACTGAGAACTAAACACAGAATGATTACAAACATTACTAACAAAGTTGTGTTCTTTGGTTCTCAGATTCAAACAAATTCATTGATAATTCATTATCCATGCATTCGGTGGTTAATGAGTGTATGTTTAGTGAAAACTCAAAAATATAATCAAAATTTGCATTTCATGTTTGGTTGCGAACAAACAGTTCACACAATTTTTAAGCGAAACTAATGATCCGTTTGGAAGAGGAAAGAGATTTTTGAGTTTTCACTTTTTTTAGACCCAGTATTATATCATTTGTAGTTTTAAAGGCAATCAATTTTTAAGTTTTTGACACTTTATCGGAAGTCTAGTATTACGTCACTCTTTCGCTCAGTTATCCGATTGTAAAATCAAAATAATTCATTGAATTAAAACGTGATTTATCTGAAAATTTTTGCACATTTGATATACATTTATGTGAATATGATTTAGTAAAGGAAGTGATTCCTACTTAGCATTCAATCAATGGATTTCCATTATTATTGAAATTTGTTGAAAAACACTCTGACATAAAGTGAAAGTAAAACCCGTCTTATTTTCAAAAATAAAACTTTTTTTCACTCAATTTAGTCAAAAATTTGTTTTATTTAATGCAATAACGCATTGAATAACGCATTGAGACTAAAATTTTTGCTCATTTTTATGTCATTAATGAATCACTTTATGAAAACACTTTTACATAAATTACAGAAGAATTTTGAAATTTTACCGCTTTTTTGGTGAATGCCTTTCCCTGAAAGCGGACACAAAGAGGGGAACGAATCCAAAGACAAACACAACTCTGAGTTCAGAAATGAATATAATTTAATTGAATTCCTCCCAAATATCTTAATCACAGGATATGTGCATAAAAACAAATAAATTTATTCAAATATAATTTTTTTCAGAGAAAAGCTACCAATTTATCAAAAGAAAAAAATTACCCTGATATAAATCATGTAGACATTTGTAAGGCATATGAAGACAGTAGCGCTCGACCTCACTGTTTTATAACATTACTCAAAACAACTGTAC
>JAQGCQ010000255.1:0-17079 GCA_034699945.1 Chamobates pusillus
CAGTCCTTTAAAATTGGTTACCAATAGTGAGGCTCATCCCTGACTGCCTCTGACTGTAAGCCCATTAAACGAAAGTATAAGAACTTGAAGTAGATTTACATCATATTTATTCTATATATTGGTTGATAAGACATCCACTGCTTTACACACTTTTAACATATTTTTCTCAATTTTTTACGTTTTCTCCTAAATATTCGCTGAAAAAAAATATAAATATATATCAGACTTACAATGAATTTAACGGCTCGTGAATGAAATATATCCTTTTGGTTAGACTTTGGTAAATATCAGACCACTTTTGGATTACATTCCGCTATTTTTCAAGACTTCTTATTTGAGTTTAAAGAATATTTTTTAATTTCCTTAAGTTTTTAGTTAATATTACTCAGAAAAAAGGTCTACAAAACAAATAAAATTTCTGTTGAATTCACTTAAATATAATTTATTCGAAGAAAATAATCTAAAATTTAATAAATTCACTAAAAGTTTCAAAATAGTATTACTATTATTAGGAATACTATTAAAAGTCTATTTAAATTGTGATTAAATTGAAAATCTGTAGTCAAATCAAAATATCGATACGACTAAAGAAAAAAGTCTATTGACTGTGAATAAGGATTTCAGTGAAAGTTTTGGTTCGCAATTCATTTCATTGTTATGACTCAAAGCATAATTGAAAATCAAATTCAAGTGACTTAAACTTAAACTTCAAAACATCATTTTGAGAGAGAGAGAGAGAGAGAGAGAGAGAGAGAGAGAGAGAGAGAGAGTCGCTTCATAACACACTATCCTATAATAGTGTTCAGATAATGGGATGCTTTACATCTCATTTTATAAATTGTTAAATCCATGCAATGCTATCGACTTTATATACCAAGACTTATATCTCAGGAAAAAAGAGTAAAAAAAATAAATAACATTTTCAGTGGTGTAGCGCCGAAACGGCAGCAAAAAAAAAGAGTCGATGCCATCAAAAAACGTGATTACAGTCAATATCCAAAGAGTTTGTGTTTTTTATCAAATAATCCGAAACATTCGGTATAAATGTTTAGTCAATTCCTTGGGATTCTCTCTATATTTAGTGGAAGACGAATATTCTCAGAGCAGTAAACCTGAGTTCAAGTCTTTTGGCAAATATAGCATTACATTAACAAATAGCAGTGTTTCCACTCATGTATTGATTTTTATTGATCTTTATTACTGAATGCACAGAATTTTAATTTCTTTGTTTATTGCGATTATTTGCAAATTATTTCAAATATAAAACAAACTAAAACTCAAATATCGATCAAAAAACGGATATTTATCTATAATTTTGAAAGTCTTGTAGTCTATCATCAAAAGGATTAAGTTATTACTGACTGATGATTGAAAAGTACATCTTTTCAGACATTGTATGAATATTTGGAAAAACTACCAAAAAATTAATAATATTCTAAAATAAACCATATTCTGGTTTAACGATCATCTGATGAAAGATGTTTTGATTCTGGGTTTTTAAAGAGTCTTTTTCAGACGAAGACAGTGTACCCGCAATAGCAGTGCTCTATCGGAGAGTCAGCCGACATCAATCATCCGGTGGTGACAATGATTGCCAGTCTATCGGATTGGCGTTGATATTAGAAAAACGATTTGAATTTTTTTTTAATAATTTTTTATATTTTAAAATTTGATCAGAAAATAGAGACTTAAACTCATGGATTCATTGAACCTTTGAAATGTGCACATCATTTGACATCAAATTTTGTATTTTTATAGATTTTGTCACATCTGTGGACAACTCCGGATTTGTGATACTCTTCTCTTCATTGCCAAACACTAGAGTTACCAAGGTAGTACACAAGTTGTATCATGCTAAAATCTACTTTCAATTGATTGACAGATTCCATATTTATTTGCGAAATATTTTCTGAATAAAAAAACTTTTTAGATTCAATCTAGATGATTCAATCTAAATGAGACAATATTGATCATGCTCAATTTTATCGACAAAAGTCTATGAATAAAAGTCTGTTTCATTTGTATCGTTAATGACTTAATTATTTTGTCGATTGATTTTCTTTGAATACTTTCATTGATTTTTGTTTTTAAAGATTAGAATTTTATTGATCACAAGTCTATAAACAGTGTGGAGATGGTGTGTGGAGAGGGTGGTTGTTCTCCATTAAGACTCTAAGAATTCCTCTTTTTTGTGATCAATCGATGGCTTCCATACTTTAAGCGCATTTGACGACAAATATTATCATTTGAACCAAAAGATCAATTTCAGTGACTCTGAGAAGTAGAGCCTTATTTTACTCCCAAAACCTGAAGACTAGGAATAGTTTTCGGGCCTTATTTTCTGCAATCATTGCAAATGTTTTTCAATACTATTTGTTTAGTCGTTTTATGTCTTTAGTTATTATTTTCTATTATTATTATTATTACTATTATTGTTGAGTAGTTTATCACAAAATGTTTGTTTGATTGCAAACCTATTTTGAAGACAAATACGAAAACAAACATAAAATTTTCATCAGATTTATATCAGTCTCTCTGTTCTGAATCAGTTGTCTATCGCTTTTCTCTACTACTAATGCACAGCATCTCTGAGGGCATAACCATTTGATAGGACAGTACGACCTTTTGTATGCTCTCAAAATACATTTCTAATGTTATATTTGATTTGATTGCAAACGCAATCAAATCCTTTCGTTTGGTCTCAACTCTAACTCTACTATTATATGAAGAACTCATACAAACGTTTTGTGTAAATATTTATAATAGTTTTGAGGTTTAGTTTAAATAACGAACAAAAATATTGCCATCATTTATATTATGCGATCATATGTTTCCAATTCACCAAATTGTTACTGAATTGAGCTTGCTCACTTGCAACAAACAAGATTCATCTTCATTTTTGCCACGATATATATACGATGTATATCTGTATATCTATCTGTAGAGCCATTCAGAGCACACCAGATGTTAATACTAAGAAAAAATTATCCCATTTATCCCATTAGGAGAATGACGTCAGCCCTTGGTTATTTCTGTGACAAAACAAATTGCACTGCATTTAGCTCTGCCTTTTGGCCTTTCCTTTCGATCCACAAATATATATATATTTCTCTCCTTTTTTAGTATAAATTGTGAGCAGAGATTCATAAGTCGTTGTCGTTATTGAGTGAGTCTTTCGATCGGAGGATTGTTTCCGTTTGCGAACAGACCTATCATTAAGAATATGTCGGCGCAAAAGTCAATGCACTCGTGGCTCCGACTCATCAACAAACAGGTGCTGGCAATTGCCGATCTGGTCGTCTACTAAGAGGCCAGGTTGTGATGGATGGCATATCTGAGCCGCCGTTTGTAGTATTGGTTTCGATTAGTTTTCGGATCAAAACTTCGAATGTCTTTCAATTAAGAATATGTTCGCCGACGACAACAATGCGGTCAATATATGCCATCCATCACTCGATGCCAGTCCTCAACAATAGACAAAATTGAATGTCAGTCCCTCTCCATTGAGATACAGATAACTATAATTAATTCAAATTTTTAGTTTCCGCTCAGAATAAAGAGTGAAAATTAATTTGAATATAATATGCTATGAATTATAATAATTATAATATTTATTATCAATTTTTTTCTTAACAAAAGAAAGGCATTCCTGTCATGTCTTTGAAGACATTTTTATCTTTTCTTTTCATTCCACTCGAAATGAATGACAAAACAGCGGCGACTGTCGAGCATCTAATTTAAGCAAGAGCGACTAATTGAATTTATTTCGCATAGTTTATAAATCTCGAGCACAACAACAATACTATCAAAGCTATCAAGCTCATTTAAATGTGAAGGCAGTTCCCAAAGGCTTACAATGAATGAAATGAAATTTTGCCCAAAATATTGACTTCGATTTTTGCAAATCAATATTGTGTTATCAAGCATGATTTACTCTCTCCTCTGTATAGTCTATCCTCGAAAGGGTTTATGCATTCAAAGTGTAGGCAAAAGAATCAAAAGTGTGTTCACTCTTTGGTTTGGATTAAAATCAATTTGTATGTGAACTCCAGTTATGTCTCATTAATAAAGTCTTTTGAATCTAATTTGAATTCAGAGAACAAACAAAAAGAGAGAGAAAACAAAAACGACTGAAACTATATATAAATTCGATCTTAATTTCTGCTTAAGATATCAAAAGTAGAGTTGTCTTTGACTCCAAACGCAAATCGATTCAAGGAATTGATACACACTTTGCAAATATAAGGACCGGCACTCCTGTAAAACAGTAGAAATAGTAAAACTCTTGTGTTTTAAGCGAACAAATTCTGTTCTCTAAATACTAAAGTAAAGAGAAAGTGAGTGAAAGACAACACATGTCTCGCAATCGAAGAACAAAAGAGAAAAATTGTCTCTAAATTGCATACAAAATAAGTTATTTAGTCAACTGTTAGACGACTGCAAACAAAAATATTTCTCCGCTTTTCTTCTTTGGTACTCATTTTGCGCGGATTAGATCACAGGTGACATGAATTCAGTCCAGCGAAGGACAGGTCGGGTCAGGTCTTACATCACATACAGATAAGAAGGGATTACAGACTGGACTTTAAGAAACTGACAGTTCTTCTTCAGTATTACTCCTCGCCTTTTTTTGCAGACACTTTCCATAGCCATTGAATTTTTGGTTGACTTGTGTTAGAGTTAGAGCGCATGTTATGCATACATAGCACAGCACAGCACACATTCTGGTTCTGTAAATATGTCAGAGCCGTAGCGATAGATCGGTGCAGAGCATCGCTACCATCGCTATATCATCGACACAAACATAGCTACCATTAATACCGAAAGTGCAGTGCATCGACTGCTTGCCTGCAGACCATCCACACACTGGCAGCCAGTGCTCTACTGTTAAGCTCAGGCGTCTAATCTGTAATTCCCAAACAATCGAAGAATCAATTCCTGAGTAAAGTGAAAGACAGTGCAAAAAGTGCTCCAAATATTATATACACTGACTATTCGTTTCGCTTAAAGTATTTGTGTTTTGGATTAATTCTTGTGATTCGTTTCACTCAATATTACTGTCGGTTATCGACTGAACTCCACTCCAATTCATAAATACTCAACAATTCTGATATTCTAATAGATTTTTCTCTCATCACAAAAAAGTTTCTTTTTTGTCGAAGTTTTCTTTTCTTGGATTCGAATTAAATCGAAAATTTCGGTCAAAAAAAATGTGAAAATACTTTTCCTAACAAAAAAATTCTGAACGAAATGAAAATTCATTTTCGTTTACTTTTTGAATGTTTAATAGAAAAGTCGACAGAATTTTGACTCAAAATTTGATTTCAAAATTTATGAATAGTTTTGCGAATAACTCTAAAAGTTTATTATTTTGTTTGTTTTTGAAGTCAAACCAAACGCGTGTCTAAACATCGCTAATAATATCGAAGAAAGACATTGAGTTGTCATTCATTTGTTTAAAAAATGTGTTCATATGTTTATATATTATGGAAATATTTGTTCACAAAATTTATCATAAATTAAATTGAAGTGTTTTTTCTAAACTTATGAATAATAACTCTTTGATGTCATTTAAATTGAAAAACAAACAAAAATTTAATATTATATTAATGTGAATATAATTAAAGAAAAATAATAACATAACAAATATATTAAAAATTGTTTATCAAATAACTCTTCTAAAGTGTTTAAGTGTTTATATCTGGCAATTTGAATAAATTAATCCTGGCTGTTTTGGCGACATAATAGCCATAAAGAAGTAGATTATATTATTCTGTGCGATCCCTTTTGACAAAAACACAGTTTATTTGAATAAGTCTTACAATAATTTTCGAGTCTTTAGTCACTTTCAAAGTCCTCATATTTTGCATCTAAACCTTAATGCAAAACACATAATACATAATATATTATAATATATTCTCAGTTCTCATCCCATTGTGTTCTTTGCATTCAAAAAGTAAGTCATTCATGAAATCAAAAGTCTTATCCATAAAATTAATCAAAAAACAAAAACCATTTATTAACTCCTAGTTTAATAAGAATGAGAGTTACCGTTGAAAAAAAATATAACTGTAAATAATTAATGAATGAATGAATGGATGAAGAATTACTTGCATTAATCATCTAGCAAACTTTATTTCATATGATTTTTCTTTCATTTTTTCCTCACTATTTATATGTAATAATAATAATAATAATATAAATCCTAAACTATATTAGAGTGAAAGGAGTGTAAGAGTTAGGAATTGCATACAATCTATCGTTTTAATAGAGGGTCTGAACCTAATCACGCTTTGGGTCAAGTTTTAGACATTTCTCAAAAGAGAGCTTTTCTGACAATATTTTCTTTTTTGAATCCAACAAAATAACGATTTCACTAATAATCTATTTTTCTCTTCTTTTTTCGATTTTCTTTATATTCTTCTATTTTAGTACAAAAACTATATCATTGACTGTATTTCAATTGTCAATCACTACAGAGACTACTTGTTTCCGATTCTTAAACTTGTGCTCACATTTTCAGAGCACTCTTTGACAGACTTTATCTCGAATTCAATCTTCGAGTTTACAACTCTTTTATTAATTGTTCTCAATTTGAGTTTGCGATCGATTTGCGAGAATTTCAGATCAATTAATCAAAAACTGAAACTCATTTGAGTCGAGAAACAAAAAAATGCATTAAAAACTACAGTGTATTCTAATTTAAGAGAGAATTAATTTCATTGCTTTTTAAATAATTTGAAAAATTAAAATCGATTTCAGCCCTCATTCCGATCAATAAAAGGAAAGGTTCACTGTTCTCTGATCAGAATTATAAAATATGCTCTTGCTTCTTCTTCTCTCTCATTCAAAAAGTTTATTTTTCAACTTTTAATTTTGAGTCGATTTTAGATTCAATACAAAAAAGGAGAGCAAAAGTGCACTGAATTTAATTTAGACTTTAAAGTTGTTCTCTCACTTCAAAAACTAAATTAAATAAGTATTGTATGTCCTGTGCTGTAGAGGCTGTTCTCCAACACTGCAGTCTATCCTTTAATATTGAAAACTAATAATGTTTTCGTCAGAAATTATTTTAACTTTTACTTAACGTTAAGTAAAGCCTTTCCCTACAGATCTATGACATCAATTTGGAGCCCAACTCTCCAAATGTTGTGATCTTTAATTATTGATTCAATGGTTAAATAACTTATATTTGAAGTAAAATTTTTTGTTTGTTTAAATAAAAACAAAAATAATAAAAATTACATCTTTTGAGGCATATCTGAGGCTATATTTTATTAATAAATTTATTTTATTTCTTATAAAAACGGACAGAAAATATATTTATGTTTTTACAGTAAAAATAAAAGTTTGCAATAAGTTTCGCCTATAAATCAAACAAATGGAAGACCAGAAAAAAATTGTAAGACTTTTAAGAGAATCTTTTTGCAAACTTTGCACAAAAATAAACACTACTTAAATACAAAACTCATTTAAGTCGACAGTATTTTAGAAATTATTAATTTCTTTGCGACGAAAAAACAAATACAGACTTAAATCAGAGACTATTTGACAAAAACTATTTGTTTTGATTCCGTTAAATGATTTCGATTTGTATTTGTATTTGAATAACATTTCGCAAGAAATTCATTAGAGATTTACGATTCAATACAAATAATGATATTTTTCTATGAATTTTTAAATAAGACTAAAATATCTATTAATCATTTCTAAAGATAATTAACAGAACTTATGTTTTGGGAGACATTATGTTGTTTTTGTAGCTAAATATTGAAATAATGAAAAACATTTAATCCTCTCCTAAATAATCATTAATTTAAAGCACTTTAATATAAAGCTAATGAATATTTATTATAAACGAAAATCTGATGAAATGTTTGAAAAAAATGATTATTAAAATATTGGATATGAGAGTCGAGTCGTCTTTTTAGTATTATTTTTCATTTTTCACAGAAAAATCTCTTAATTTATAGTCAATTATCAATAATGAGATATATTTTATTAACTCAAGAGTTGAAAAAAAAACAAAAAACGAATTTTCTATAATATAATGAGATTTACGCCTAAATAAAAAAAGTTTGAAAATAAATGAATAGATATATAAATATATATAAATTTTCAAAAGCAGTATAGATATTGTCAACAAAACCAAAAGATTATGTGTTTTTATGTGTTATCCCTATTTCACAGAATATAACTTTTTTCATATGAAATATAGTATAAAGAATAGTCTGGTTTTAGTATATTCTGTGCACTGAAATTCGATCTGTGACCTCATTTTTAGCATAATTTGTGAGGTTTGTCATCCGTTTCATCCGTCAAATGCCATTTTGGAACAAAATCGCTGAGACTTTGGATATTATTTTTGAAGAGTCATTCTCTTTATTCTTCTTCATCTTTCGTTCAGTTGGGATGTGCAGGGATAGGGATAGTGTCCATTTCCCATGAACACAAAATATGAACCAAGATTCAAAACTAAGACTATTTTGCAAATAAAAAAGAGAAACAAATATAAAAACTATCGAATCGAGTATTTTATTCGTCAAAACTATTTATTACCACAAATTGATTACTCGAATGAACAATAAAGTTGTCCTTGATAAACGATAATCGATGCTTTAAGGTTCTGATTCAGTTATCAAGTGAGTCTTTGTGTCTGACATGTTCTAGGTCTCTTGACTGCACACACAATACGGCCAAAATATACCCGAAATGTATTGTATATTTCCCTCGAGTCTAATGAACAGAGCTTTTCTTCTCTGAAGACTTGCAGCACATATTGGGTGCCGATGGAGACAATCGATCCATTTGAATGGTCCAGTGCACTATACTCATTGCAAGTATTCACCTCGAGGTCATTAAATGGCTGCTCAAGCCTAGAGAGAGATGAGAGAGATCTTGCACATCATTGCATTAGAGATATCTAATATTGTGTTTAATATAACCCAATGTTATCATTGATTGAAAGCCAATAATAACAATGATTTAGAAAAATGAGGCACAGATTTAAACAATCAAATTGAATATTAGATGAAATTATGATTTATATCATCTGCCGATTGAGTTGTTGTCGCTCTCTTCGGACCATTAAATGACAGACGTATTAACCAAAACCAACACATCATTTGAGTTGAATTTCATTTCCCTTTTTTGACTCATATCTTGTGCTGAATTCAAAATAGATTTATTTCAATGAATTTTTTTTTGGTTATAAAAAACTTATTCTGAGCCAATGCTTAGCCCTTACTTTACGAATGATATCCACTTTTTTGCGTTTTGAGTATTAATGAATATTTTGCTACTAATTAGTCGAATAATTAGTTATTATTTCGTTTCTGTCATTAACGCCTTTGAAAACTATTTTTCTATTAATAGAACCCTATATTTTCGCACAAAGTGTCATGCTAAACTAATTCTGTGCTAATTTTGAAAAATGATTTCACGATTTCTGATGGATTACATTTGAATTCCACTGAAATAATAATTCTGAATATTTAGTAATTATTCACAATTTTAATGTATTTTGAAAAACCTCAATATGCAGAATATACCAAGGTTAGTTAAGGGGGAGAAAATTTAATTAAAAAGTTAATTGAGTAATTTGTAGAATGAACTAGGAAGACCAGAATGACCAAGAACAAATTTAATTAATATTGGTGAGAATGGATAAAATTGACCCATGAGCTCAATTAATCTTGTTAATTATAAGCGAACGTATCACTTTATGCCTTATACAACCCTGGTGCATTAGCCAACATTGAATAAGTAATTTGCATGATAACTTGTGTTGTGAAAGCATACCATTAATTCCAAGAATAATCCGATTTTAAATATTTATATAATGAAAGTTAATTTCAATTAAAAAAACATTAAATGTATTTTAATTTCTTATTTTTCGCATTTCTGTAGAAATTCATTCAAATAATGACATTAAAAGACGGATTCATATGATATGAAGAAATGGGACAAACATTACATAAAATTATATTCTGTGCACTAAAACGTATGGATTATTAATGAAACTGATGTGATATCTGACAAAAATCCAAGAAAAAGATTGTGTGCTCTCTTTTTGTGTACCGGAGCCAAAAAGCCAACAATTCATTAGTTTAGTGATTAAAACTAACAACGATTTCAATGATTAAGTGAAGCGCCCGAAGAGGAAGGACCCACACAAAGGACAGCACAGCACTGGTGACAATGCTGTCTAATCGCAAACTCGCAATCATTATAATCAATAAGTGTTCGACTTTTTTGCTGCTAATCCAGTGTCTGAGCCACTCAGGTAAGAGTTAACACACAACTAAATAAATAAATAAATAAAAGTCTGTCCTCTCCTCTAATACTTCAATTCAATTCTTGTACTTATTTTGTGCACAAAATCTCATTGAATGACCAAAATCTCAAACAAAATCAGTGCTGTCTTTCATTTATTAGCGCAAACACTGATCTCAAAACCAGACCTTTTTTGCAGTTCTTTTTCTAATAACTATTGATTACAAATATAGGATACAAATCAGTGAATCATAAAAACTAACGCTTTATTATTGCTTTTTATTGATTAAACTCTGTTTTTCATCTCTGATGCCATCTCTGCTCTAAAATCAATTGAATTCTCAGAATATTTGGTGTTTGTGTTCATAGTTTTTGTTGTGAGTGTTGTTTGCCTTCGCATTGAAAACCACTATTTTTTCTGAAAAAAAGTAAACTTTTTTATTACTCGTGAAGTTTAGTGAGAAAAGGAATAAATCTTTCAAAAAGAAATCTAAACTTTTATTATATCGATTACAAACATAAATACGATTCAAGTTTTAATTCATTTTTTTTCGGAAAAATGTTATTTGATGTCCAAAATATTTATTACAAACAAAGTCTTCAAATCTACTAAAAGTTGTCAATAATTGCTATTAAATTTAGACTTTTATTTATTTAATAGTAATAGACTTTTCTATAAATATAAAAAGAAAAAAATTATTGAATTTTATCTTTACTCAAATAAAAAAGAATTCAATAAAATAATAAAAAATTCATTAAATTCTATGTTATCTTTTCAAAAATCAATCTTCAGTTGTCTTTAGAATCCGAAGACTTTATGCCGAAGAATATAAAAACAAAAATAATATTCCAATATTTGTACGAAAATATATCTATTTTTCAATTCCAGTCCAATCTCTCACTGGATATGAGTTTTGAGTCATATATACAACAAATGTATAGAAGAATATCAAATATATAATCGATTTTATTATAACTTCTGAAGAGTTTCTAAGAAAGTCTGTGTATTCTTCCGAGAACTCCAACTCTGAATTTAGTTCTGGTCATAACTCGGATCTCTCACATCTTCCCTCCCTTCCTCTCCCTGAGCCTTATGCCAACTAGAATATGGTTGGAACGGAATATCGCCTAAAGATTGTTAATAATAAGTTATATCCTTGTTTATTATAGCACTTCTATTCCAATACAGAAAAACCTTTTTTCTCTCTTTTTTTCTTATTTTGCTTATAATATATAATATTTAAGTCTTGTTTATATTGGTTGGTCGGGAGGACAGCATACACCTAACACTAGAACCAAACTTATTGAAAGTATTGCAATAAGAGGTTTACCGAAGGGCACAGATATGTGTTACTCTTGCATTGACTGTAATTTCTAACTTGATGAATTTTTGGCGTATTTATCTGATGTGATTCCCAGCACAGCATCTGTTGGATCACAACATTTCATATGAATTCTTAGTTTTGCTGATAACATACATCGGCTCACCTTTTGATCATTATTAGCTCTTGGTCATTCCCTAATTGCCATAAGAGCTTCTTCTTTATATTTGTTGTTAACTGAGTACCTGACCTGAGCGCCGGTCAATAAACATTGAAAGCGTTCACATAAAACCACTTTTAGAGTTACTCAACTCAACATTCTAGCAAAGTATAACGAGCAAGCTCACTTCAAATAATTACTTTTAAAAATCCAATATATTATACAAACGAATGATTTTTAAATTTAATTAAAAAGAAAAAACCATTAAATTATAGCAAACATTTGGATTGTAAATAATTAAACATGGTAACTTGATTAGTAATAGCGACAGATGCAAAACTTGATTGGTATAATACCCTGATACCTTTGTTTAGACAAATGCTTACTCTTCTATGTTGTGTAGAGTAGAGCTCAATATTGTATTAACACAACGTTTCGGTTTGTATGCCATTGAATGGACACCAATCGGATCGACAAAAGTTTCGATCAAATAAATCGAAGCGAAGACCAAAAGAAAAGGAAAAAATAAAAAGAAAAAAATACTTCCAAAAGAATAGCACAGAAGAAAAGAAAGGATAAAATTACGCCATTTCCTTATGGGTTAGTCATGAATACAGAAATTTATCATCAAAATAAGGGATAGCCATAGATTTTGATGAAAGAGAGAGAACAATACTGGAGGCACACACATGGCCTAACATAACAGTGGAGTGTCAGCGCCTTAGCGTTTGGCACAACTCATCACATATTATGAATAGAGTATGAATTTATCGGTCCTTCCATAACAAGAGGAGAGACACTGTTTTATACTTTTCACAACTGATGAGTGTTTTCCTCAAAGCTTTTCCTGTTTCTCCTCATCTCTTATTCTTAGACCCAGTGCTCAGCTCAGCCTCTTTTCATTGTCTTTCATTTTGATTCAATTGAGTTGAGTTTCTCTTTCTTTTTCTATTCATTTAATACTTAAAATTCAATTCTTTACACAAAAGGATTGGTTTTAAAAATATTAGTGTTATTACACTTAATATCTTTCTTCCGAATCTATACTTCAGACAAAACATCGAATACTTTTGTGAAAAATAATTTAAGAAATTTTCTGAATAAAACTTTTGTCACAAAAAATATAATAACGAATAATTTCCAATCCATTCAACACAAGAAATAGTTTTGGTATGACTTCCCTTCTGATAGTTGTTCACTCATTTCTGGGCAATTGTGACAACAGTTTCATCCATCAACTTATTCATAGGCTATTGTGTTTTGGAGTCATTTTCAGACCATTCAATTCGATTCCAACTTTATTTGCGAATATATTTTACTGAAAATTTATTATATGTAAAGAGTATTATGAGTAAAGTCAATTGAAAACACTGTTTTCTGTTGGATATAAATTGAAACGATTTTTAATACAATAGTCTTCTGCTGTTATGTAATGTAACGCATAATAGATTTTTTGAGACAAAATTGTCTAAAATTTATTATTCCATACAATAGTCGAGGGCTTCAAATATTTATTTCAGATCTCTCTCTCTCTCTCTCTCTCTCTCTCTCTCTCTCTCTCTCTCTCTCTCTGCTCCCTCTCCGCAGACATTCAGTTAATATTAAATATAAAGCAAACATTTTCTCAATTAAATAGGAAATGAAAAATTGTTTTTTGAATTATATTTCAATTCACTCTTAAAGTATTTTTACACAAAAAAAATGTTTCATAAAAAATGAAATAAATTTCATAATTAAAAAAACGTGTTATAAAATTCAACAGAAATATTATTAAATGAAATATTTGACGCTTTAGTCCCCAAAAACCGCATTGAATTGAAACGGAGTAACAAAAAAGTGGTAATTAATTATATGACAAAACTATTTCTGACACTTAATATCAAATTGAAAACACATTTGAAAAGACTTTTTACATAAAATATCAAATCATTTGAACACAACTTTCAAATGAATTGCGAAGAGAAGAGCGAATAGAAATTTAATTTAATTTCTGAAAACCAGATCTCAATTTGATGTAAATTCAATTATAAACAGATTTTAGTGGAAAGCCATCGATTCAGTGATTGAAAAGTGGATTAATTTTGTGTTTGGTTGCAATTTTTTGTGGAGACTACTCTCCAAAAGCTTAATGAGTGGACACAAAAACGCTATCTTTTTCTCCCTCAGAGTCTACTATAGTCTTGATATCAGAGAAGAGAATCTAATTTTTATTGATTTAAGAATCAGAAAACATGAACTCAATTCTCTCATCTCTTTTATTCTCATTCACTGCTTATATGTATCACAAGGAGAGGGAAGAGAGGGAAGGGAGCGATGAGTACAGCGAACAGAAAATTATCGGTTACTATCATTAACGCCATTCGCGGCCATTCACTCGAAACCAAAAACTCTGAATCACGAATACCAGAGAAACCAAAATCTAAAGAATCAGACGTCCAAATGGGAAGTCTTTCCAATACGAAGGTCTCGAAAAACCAATTCTCGAAACTTTAAGTCACGAAAACACGTAAAGAGAAATCCTAGACTATGTTTGAATGAGTTATCCCATTATTGATCAGGGTTGAATAAGAATATTATTAATTCAACATTCAATTGATTCTTTTCATTCAAATATTTAATTTGGTAATTGTGCTAGTTCACATGCTTTTTTAAGACCATGCGTTTTGTTATTTTGTGTTTCGAAATATTAGACGACTTCCCCATTAACGGGCATAAGAAGGGAAAGTAAGTTGTTATTCTTATAGAACAGGATTTAGTCAAGGGGGCTGACATTACATTACAGGCCCTTAATTACACGATTCGTTTATAAAAAATTTGAGATGACTTTTGAAAAATTTCCAAAGATTTGGTGCGTTTACTATAAAACTCAATTATTGGCAACAAATGTATCTTTCTTATAATTCGACATTTTATCACTGGAACCGGTGATAAATAAGTGCTCAAATCAGCCAATTTAATAGAAGAGCATCCCTGGCTCTTGTCGTTCAGGGAATGTCTATACTTTTATTATAATGCAAAAGCTGTTTATAAGGAATAAGAGGGCGAATAGAATGTGATATTTTACGTCTAACGTCTTCATAGGCTTTTGCGCTCATATTTTGGTTCTTCTTTTTTGCGAACAAATTCTCGTTTCACTACTAATACTAATATAGACTTTCGGAGAGTAAGTGAAGCAAAATAAAAATTTATCCCAAGAAATAGCATCAACAAAGAGCAAACAAAATCAAAATAAAACCAATCTCTCTCTCTCTCTCTCTCTCTCTCTCTCTCTCTCTCTCTCTCTCTCCGTTTGTTGGCTATAATTTTTTGACACTAAGAGAGGGAATAGAAAATCACGGCATTTATGAAAGATTTTTGTCGCAGTTTTTCCGTATATGTCTTTCAGAGTAAATGTCTATCACTTATCAACACAACAGTCCAATAGATTCTGTGTACTCTCATAGAAGAGAGAGACTAAGAGTCGTTCAGTCTATTGCCTTAGTCTCTACTTTTTTGCTCATTTCTCGGCTCCAATGATAGAGATTGAAGTATGAGTTCCCCTAAAAAGAGAGAGAAAACTTTCATAGAAAAGAAGAAAAATATTTTTCATTACTCTTTGGCTATGTTTTAGTCAGTATTTTATGACTATAACTATAATAATGTTTATTTGTTTTTATTAGTTTAGTCTCATATCTGTGTTATATATCGATCAAAGAGATTGAAGAGTTAGTCGTCGGAGAGTTGAGTCCAAAGAAGAAGAATAAGAATAAAAGACAACAAATATTATAAAAGCAAAAGTAATATCGAAAATATTTTTACAGTTAATTCAATTTTTTGCACTCATTTCTGGTCCTTCTCTTCAGATGTAAGAGTTGTTTGCAGTACTTTTTTGTGACATTCATTTCATCACTATTTGTTGTGATAAAAATGAAAATCTAATAAATTGTTTTGTTTCGTGCAAAGATTTCTTAAGTAAAATCGATTGTTATTGGATTTGGCATCCCTTTCCCAGCCCTCCACTCATTGTATGGTCTGGCAGTTGCTCTGCACTTGCCTTTTGTCTTCACTAATAATAATACAAATTTATTGACTAATTTAGCGAAAAGATTAGTCTTAAAGGAGTATAACAACAGATATTTTTGAGTCAACAGTCAGACTATCGATGAATCTAATGATAGGACTCTTATTATCTCTGATTTGATTCAGAAGTAGTAATAAAAGGGAAGCGAAAAAACATTTCGATTTCATTATACACTTAAAGCCAATCGAAAGACAAAATTTATCTCATTTTTTGCTATTAGTTGAGACTTCAAATCCCGGACCCAATATGTGCTCGATATGAATGATTCGTTAATATAATGTTAAGAAAAATCGTTACTATTTTCGACATTTATTTCCGTAGAAAAATGAGAGCAAAAAATGAAAATATTTCAAAATAACAATATTTTTATACAAAATATTACATAAAAGGCATAAAAATATTATTGATATTCGAATAAATAATAGTTTTAGTTTTTATGCTCAGCACTCATATGTTGTGAGGGAGCGATTCGCTCCCGTTATAAAATATAGCCGACTTACTGTTCCTCTTTCGGCAGATCTTACACTCTCCCCATCCATCACAACATTTCTCTCTCTCTCTCTCTCTCTCTCTCTCTCTCTCTCTCTCTCTCATCCATCCATCCCTTCATATGTCAAACATTTCTGGCTCTCCTGCTTTGGTAGAGCACTGGTATGGCACCGAACTCTACCGAATAGAGTGAATGGTATGGCCCTACTCGTAGTAAAACCAATAGATGCGTAACATTTTGTCTGAATGCCAGAGTGAGCACAGGCTTAGGGATGCGATTGCTATAAGCACCGGCAGAACACATCAGAGTTGATGTGATGCCAGTGTTATACTCGTTGTGATGACTATAATGATGCCAGTGCTCTATCAAAGTGCCAGTGCTGTGCTGTGGCATCGATATTATTATATTGTTCTTTGTTAACACAAAACCCATAATAGGACCCAATAGTGCTATGATTTTGCACTGCTTTTGATTCCATCTACTGTTCGATTGTCTTTGAAAATGTGGTGCTTCGGCTCTGCATAAGTCCAAGCATTCATACTGTGCTTCATCTTCTATGATGTGCTCTTCATCTCATCACTGGTGAGACTGTTTTTCTGGTCGACAGCCAACTAACAGCCAATTGTATTGAAAGAAAAACCAGAGAACAAAATATTATTCCTCTCCTACAGCACTGATCTACCAGTGCTGAACTGTACCAGTGCTGAACTGTACCAGTGCTGAACTCTAAGCTCAGAGTTGAGTTACCCTAATATGTTTGGCCTGAGTTGAG